>BFEA01000404.1:765274-788027 GCA_003427395.1 Chara braunii
TTTGTTTTTTTTTTTTCAATGTATCTTAAATTAAATGACTCAGCGACCTCTGAAAATGTTTCATTCCCTTGAGTTTATTATTTTGTTTTGTAAAATATATTGGATTGTTTGATTGTTATGCCTTGTAGTTCTTTTATTTTTCATAGTTAAGATATTGAAGAGAATGGTTTGAAAGTGATAATTTTTGCAAGCAATTTTCGAGCTCTGTACCTGAGTTAGAGCTTCAGTACATCAGACGATTTTTTTTTTTTAATCAATTTTCGTTATCTACGCTGTTTGTGATACTTGAATGACCATGCGAAAACTGTGTGAATTGGAACGAGCGAGTATGTATTTGTTGGACGGAGATCTACAAGGGGCGTGAGAAACATGAATCTGAGAACAAAGGCTAAGACCGCGTTTATGACACTTGCGTGTGAATTTTCGTTGGGTCTCATATGTGTGCATGTATGTATAGGAACGAGGGATTGTTCCTGGATTAAGAGTGATACGAATCGGTGGATGCAGGGTACGGTTGACAAGACCCACTATGGCTGTGAGAATGACTCTTCCTGATTTCCTTTGAGACTTTCTCCTTTCTCTTTTCATTTTCATTTTCTCTCGCCGATCACATATAGCAAAAGGCAAGGATACTCGAACGGAAGGTTGAATACTCGACCTTCGATAGGATTGAGACGCAGTTCGGGTACGACGATTTGCTCGCTAACCCTCGCCTACTTTCTTTTATCCTTCCGCGAGAGAGAAACTATCGAACCTCATCTTGAAAGATTTTGTTTTTCATATTATTAGTCAGACATTGTTCCTAAACCTGGAATTCGATGTCCTTGTCTAACACATCCCAGATTTTGGTCCAATACAAAAGGGTTTCCCCTATGTGTCGAACTTACACCCTTTGCTCATCGTCACCCACTGCCTAAAAGCCAGGGGCGCTGCAACGGATGAACGACTTATCTTTCATCCATTTAGTATCGTGAAGGAGGGTTCCTTCACGATTTTCAACTTCCAATACTTGAGTGTTGTGCGCAACTCGAAAACCCATGAAACGTTGCGCAGTTGTGGGTAACGCACAGAGTGTTGTCATGACAATCGATCGAATGAGAACACATGACTGAGTGTTATGATCTTCGTTGCGCGTGCATTCCTTTTATGCAACTTTGAGCGAGCCTTGCTAAAATTTTTTTTTGCGTCTTTTGAGTTATGAGTCAGAACATTTGAAAAAGAGACTAGGTATATATGCATGTTTAAGCAAGTAATATTATTTTGTTTTGCGACACGTGATTAAGTTATGATGTCCTAGTCGACCGGCGCAGAAACTTGCGTGGGAGATCAGCGTCGGACGTGACGGTTCACGTGCGGGTCCGATCTAGGCGTGGACCTCGCGTACCCCCTATGCTACAGTGTACGAGAAATGCCCTCGATTGGGCCACCTCCACGATTGCACGTAAAAACTTCAGCGCACGACTAAGTAACTCGGTGGGGATACGCCCACCCAAGGGATGATGACAACTTCCACGGGTGAAGGTCACTTGTACCTCGGGAGATCCTATCGTCTCATAGAGACTTGATGGAGGTATAGCTGGCGCACTCGATCGGAGCGGCTCTGTTGCTTCCCCTTACCTGATGCGACTCGCGAATCTGTCAATCCTGAGTGACGAGGCTGGGAAGATCCCCTCTGTGGGGACCGTGCGCTCGACAGTGCCTGTGACCACGAATCAGGGACGGTCGTTAAGTTACTCGAAGGAACCAGAGAATCAGGAAATGGTTCGCCTTCTCCACTCCCCGCTATGCCTTTAGAGATGACTATGTTGACTTCTGAGACTTCCTTTGAATCTGCAGACGTTGTGAATCCGGCCTAGTACCTCCTGTTGGCAGGGCTGATTGGAGTTGTTCGGGCTGGTAAAGATGAGCTTGAATGAGTGGAACACAAATCGGAATCCGAACCTCAGTTCCAGACAGGAGAGATTCATGTCTTGTAAACGTTAAAAATATTAGATATCTGAGTCTCTGTTCCGGTCAATCATCTCCTGCCTACCTCGGAGACTGCAAACAATAAGCTCATATAACAATGTCAAAAGAACCAGAAGTGATTCAAATATCAGCGTGTCCAAATAATGCTAAAGAAAAAAGAGGAGATGGCGGAACCAACACCTTTCCCGTCCAATCCCATAATTGCGATTGATCTTCCGGATACACATGAAATGTCCGTAGCCACGCGTGTGGCAATGATTCGTATATGAAAAAAATTACTTCATCCGTGTCCGACCAATATTATGGAAAAACTCGGAATGCGATTGCAAAGTGTGGGGAAAGTCGTTCAATGCCTATGCCGGATCATCCGTGATACTTTTAAATGACACGGTTCGCAAGACCAGATGATTAAACTTCATTCTCCCTCTATTGGGGAAGAACGATTATGTCTCGACTAATGAAGAATCCATGAGCATCGTAGGGATATTTGAAAATGTGGCAGTCAAGGTTGCGCGAGTGAATGTGTTAGTAAATGCGTTAGTAATTGATGCAATTGTTTTCATGCAACTGGGATTGCCTTGGACTATGGTCTTATGTGCACGTTTGCATTTCGATTTCAAACAATTCATTCTCACCCACACTAGAGGAAAACCACCTACCGTTCTCTTATCTATTTCCATGCATCCCTTAAAAAACACCATGGGAATGGTCGATAAGGCAGTACGGGTAAGAATGATCGGGACATAAGAGATGATATTGAAAGAAACCAAGGACGACTCGTTGGAAGAAAGCAATGAATCTCTCCCTTTCGGGGAAAATGAACAGAATGACACGGGTTACGTAAAACTTTTGGATCATATGCCAACTGAAGAACAATGGCGTGAGTTGGTTCGACTCTTTGCAACGAAGCTAAGGATTAATTATGGATGGTTACACGAAGTGCGCATTCCTTTTCTTTGAATATTGAGAGTACTAAGTTTAACTCTTCTCCATTACCTCCGTTGTCATTTCTCACTCTTACAAAGACTCAAATCCCTGCGGCCTCTTCCATCTGAGAACCAATACTGCAGATCGCAGATATGGCTGATCTTTTGAAACCCCGTCGTACTATGTAGGAGGATACACTTTCTCTCTCAAGGAGATACCAGCGGATGACACAATATATCGATCTCTCTTTCCCTTTGCCCCGACATTTGCTCACGAAAGACACAATGGTAAAATTTACTAAGGAAGATACGGAAACACCGATTAGAGACGTTCCAAACCTGATGGAAGAGATGACGAAACTTTCAAGATTGAAGATTGCGCTGAGTATCACTGATCCAAAGATTGGCAGAGAAAGGGAATAAACTGAAATAATCAGTCCCGCGGAGTCGCAAATGCTTGTCAGTGTGTATTTAGTCAGAACCAGCAGTTCAATGTTTTTGAGCGTAGAGGGGATGCATCTGCTTATTCCTCATGAGCCTAAAACTCGACTCGATATTTTCGGTATGAATCCAATGGTCATAGTCCCGTCTCATGTTCCTAAAGAAATACGGATGCTTTTGAAAGATATATTGCATGAATACGCTGTAGTATTGAGCGTGCATGATCACGACATCGGTATGACGAATGTCATTGAGTATGAAATCATTACTGGAAACCATCCGCGGATTGGTTGCACTCCAAATCCATA
The DNA here is from genome assembly GCA_003427395.1 of Chara braunii. NCBI lineage: Eukaryota > Viridiplantae > Streptophyta > Charophyceae > Charales > Characeae > Chara > Chara braunii. The sequence goes on from BFEA01000404.1 coordinate 768,918, forward strand.
CTCCCCAACGCAACGACCTGCTGCGTTCCAGAGAGTCAATGAGTTTGAAGCTAACGAGTGGATCGAACCTGCGATTGGGCCGTGGTAATTTCCGGTGGTGATTGTACCCAAAGAAGATGGGGAATTCAAATATGTATTGATTATCGAAAACTGAATTATATCACGATTAAAGATGTTTACCCTCTTCCTACTGATTGATGAGTTACTGTTTCTATTGGGTATACGCGTTTTTTCACCAAGTTTGATGTCTGTCATGGCTTCCATCACCTTCTTGTCTAAAAAGAAGACCGCCCGAAAACGACCTTCGTCCTTTTCGAAGGAACCTGGCAATGGATTCAATGCTCGATGTGTATTTGCAATGCACTGGCTACGTTTCAATGCGCGATGAACATAAATTTCAGAACTCTGTATGAAAAATGCAGTTGGCGCAAAGTATTATTAATTACTATGTGATTGTATACATGGATGCCATTCTAGTGTACTCAAATACCTATGAGGGCACACACAACACATTGGGTGGACACATTATGCATGAAAAGACACAGGTTTCAAGTTTGCTATCGAGAATTACCAGTTATTCCTAGTGAAGATCTTGTTTCTGGGCCACATGGTTACTGATAAGGGATTGCAGTCGGAACCTCATAAGGTGAAAGTTGTGAGGGATGTGTCATTGCCCACGTCGCTTACGCAAATTCGTGCGTTTTTTAAACTTGCATTGTATTACCGAAGGTTTATCAAAGGATTTGAGGTAATTGCGGGACCCCTCACAAATCTGCTTAAAAAAAGATCAGCCGTTGATCTGGACTCCCCAATGTGATCAATGATTTCGAGAACTCAAGGCGGCTTTGATTTCGGCCCTATCCTTATGAGGCCGGACCCAGAAAAACCTATTATTCCCATCATTGATTCGCAGCCTGAGGTGATCTCGACGATCTTGGCCCAGGTGGGATTAAATGGATTGGAACACGTGGTAGAATATGCTTCCAAGACTTTATCTTCCTACAAAATGAACTACTATGTGCCAGCGGGGGAATGATTTGCTGCTTTGTGGGAAATTTGTCATTTCTTAACATACTTATATGGCCGAAAGTTCACGTTGGTTACCGATCACGAGCCACTAATGGCCCTGAAGAAGTCGAAGGATGACTCGGGTATGATGGGACGATGGGCTACCACGTTGCAGATCATGGAATTTAACATTCGCCACTGACAACACGAGCGACATGGAAACGTCGACAGACTGACACGTTGACATCGACTTGACATAGTCATTGCAAGTGAAGAAGTGATCTCGTGGAATGATCCAGAACCAAAGAGCGAGCCCGGGGACGATGAGGTGGAGATCCTTCAAAAGGTTTGAATCTTCCCTCAAGAACGATGAGTGCCCCCCTCTTCTCTCCTTAATCATTCCATCCCCTCTCAAATATCTGACCCTTCCTTTTCTCGAATCTTCCATATAAATTTTGTTATTTCTATACGTGCACTTTACGAGTTTACGGAGTGGAATTTTATCCACACGATTTTGGATTTCCTAATTGGGAAGTACACTGCGGCACGTGCGTAAATGATGCGCATGGCGCATGTATGCGATATCGAACGATCAGCAAAGTATAGAAGTGTCCTCTGTGTCGTGCAGATAAGCTTCCGACGGGAGCTCCATTTGAAGCCACCAGAACTAACGACCCCGAATATGATGAGAATTTCCGACGAGCGAAAATCTGAACGAATAAAATCCTGCAGAAAAAATGAGTTGGCAAATCATTAGATAACCACACGAATCATGACAGACGTCGGGCAACCAAAAGATCTCGAGACTACCGATGGATCAACGATCATCTAAAAAAGTGTGAAATAGACGGATCAGGATTATGGTTGATGGTTCCACACCCATTCCAACGGTATGATTGAACCCGATCCACTTACGAGGAGCGGGCCGCTCACTTTGTGATATATGTCACAAAAGTAATATGGTTCTGGTCTAATATACCTGAAGATGTTAGACACGTAGTCGGTAACTGTCAAGTTTGTGCCGCTGATTGGACACCGATCTGCGACCGGGACACTATAGTTCCGACAGAAGTAGAGCGCCCTTTTGAGCGTGTCAGCATGAATACGACAGATATTGACGTGCCACTTGGCCCTAACCGTCATGAATATTCGATTTTATTCGTTTTAATTGATCATTTTTTAAAATACATAGAAGTTTATCCTTGCAAGACACACAAGGCCTCAAAAATAGTTGTCTGCACCGACAACTACCTCAATACCCATCTGGATATAAACAGAATCTTAACCAACAATGGGTATGAGTTTAAGGCTGAAGTAGAGGAACTGTTGACACATAGAGGCGCCGCTCTTCGACACACTGCTCCGCATGTCTCCCTGTCCAATGACTTTTGGAAAATGCGAACCGCAAGATTAAGACCACACTACGATGGAATCTATCGGCTAATGACACTTATCCCTGGCCCGAGATTGTGTACCAAATCATTGAAATTCATCAGACCACCCCTCACGAATTGACCGCATTCACCCCCTTTTAGCTACGGACCAACAATATTCCTTGCGTCATCAACCGTGATGTCTCGGAAATTGCCGAGCTCCGGGGAAAAGACATGCGGGTGTCCGTGAAGACGAAGGCAAAAAGTTACGCCGAATTAATAGAAAAGGCAGTCCCTAGATTGACCAGTAAAAGACAAAGGATGACAGAAGCCCGCGGCAGATCCGCAGTTATGAGGCCTTGAATGTGAATGTGGGTCCGCAAATACAGTATTAATTTGGGGACCTGGTACAATTATGTAATTATGCACGAGACCGGAAACTCGTTCCCAATTTTTTTGGCTGCTTTCCCATAGTAGAACTCGGGCCTAACGGGGTGAATATTGTGCGCATCGCTCCAGAGATGGGCATAAGTCATAACTTCCTTCCCATTGCTGACATATCTCCTACCTTCGTTCTTTGCCCTCCCCCAACTATCTCGCTCCTTCCTCCTTATCTCTCTTTAGCAGTGACGAAAGATCTTGCCCTCTCTTTTCTTCTTTTGATACCCCATGCTCACAACCATCACAATGAGTTTCTCACTTGAGCCGGCCATCTCTGCTTGACGTCTTCAAGCTCAACCATCCCTACAGTTTCGCTAAGTATCTCATCTGGAGCTCAACCCCGATCTATTGCAGTTTGTGGAGCTGTTTAGCAGGAAAGCTAGTTATGGAGCGGTGGAAGTGACGATCACGACGGATCTTGGTTTTGCGGTGATCCTACTGGAAGCATAGGCGTTTTCGAGTTTTTCTCGGCCGGGTCAAAGTGACGTGGCGGTGGTTGTCGTGTTCGGCGGTGATCTTTGCAGTATCAGCACCTCTCGGGGGAACGAAATCGTAGAGAGACTATACGAGTGGGGGCGTGAACTGGTGACGGATTGGCGGCAACGATTGGTCAGGCTAGGTGAACAAGTGGTGGGCACGGAGTGCATCGACACCTTTTCTCTGCGATCCAGTACCTTGGATCCTCCGTCCCCACCACTCCCCGTTCTTCGTCCTTTCCATTCTCGCCGATGATCTGCCTCTGGGCATCGTCTCCTTCAATCCAATCGATTCGAGTCCGACGGAGCCAGTAACTTTGGAACGGAGGCTAACGCCAACGGTTATCTGAACAAGCTGCACGGAGGACGTTGTACATTTCGTGACCTAGCACGACCCAGTGGAACTTCCTTGATCTGGACGAACTCTCCCCTGAGAGCTCTGACCGAGAAGATTTTTGGACAGCTCATCGCGACAGCAAAGAGGAGTCGTCTGACGACGATCCCAAACCGATAACACTCCTCGGCCAGCAAGAAGAAAAAGAAGAAGAAGTAGAGGATGAGAAAGGTCAAGAAGAGGAAGACAAGCCACTGACACAACATCTCGAGGAGTTATCCCAAACTCTAACGTCACAAGGTACCCCACCAACAAGCTCACCACCAGCCATATCATCAGCCTGAAGAAGCAGCTAATCGCCATGATGGAGCAAAAACTGCCCACTGTCACGGCCGGTCTCGCTCACCATCTCCCTCCTCTACTGCCCCCTCTGTGCTTCTTCCCCGTCCTTCTCCTCGTTTGAGTGCACCGTTCACATCCCGTCTTTCCCCGCCCTCTTGATTATCTTCCGTTCTCCTTTTCATGGCACGTCGAATTCCCCCTCGACCATTGCATCTTCGCCAACCAACTCTCCTATCGCCACTGTTTTCTCCGTTTGTTGTGTGAAGCCCACCCTCATGGCGCTCCCTCATGTCGCTCCCTCCTTTCTCCTCAATGTTATCCTCTTCAGTGCCGCATGGAGGCAATACAACCATGTGGGTTTTATTGCATCATCTCCAGGACCTTCCTTGCCGTGGAACATTATGAGTCCCTGTGTATACTCTGTGGTGAACACCTCACCTACCTCTCCCGACCCAATCATCTATTCCCTCGTGTTCACCAAATCGTCCATTTCGCTGATCTCGGTGACGAACCCCGTGATTACGTTTCCCTGCTCCCGTCGCAATGACCCTGACCCCCTCCCTCTTCGCTCCTAGTTAATTACAATCAAGTGGAGCATCAGTGAGTGGACGGTAGCAAGCGAAGCAGATCCAGACTTTGACGATGCCATCTGGAAGACAACCAGGTACTCAAGGTCCCGATCTCCTTTGCGGTGGTAGAAGATTGTCGCCAAGACACGATGGCAAGAGTTTCAAGAGGATATTGCAAATGAAGTTTGAGTCAATACGTGCTTCTCTCTGACCAGTGACGTCGCTTCAATATGATGAAATGTGCCTTCCTCTGCTTATTGATATTATGGGTTCCTCTTTTCTCTCTCTCTTCTTCCCATGTAAATTAGCCTTTCCTGACTTTCGTGGATGCGATAAGGAGATAGCATAACTTTAGAACCCCTTGAACGTCACATATTTGACGGACCAGCTTCTATACCTGAACGAACTTCTAAAGCCCTGAGTTATGCTATTCGCGCTTTTTCGATCTCTAACAGGGTTTAGGGGTACCCTTCTTTTTGGTTGGTGGATGATGCACGGAATCCATGACCGAGGAGGCCCTCCCAGTTTTAAGACGTTTTTCTAACTTTTTTGCAATTTCTCTCCAAATTTACATAGGACTTACGAGTGCCTTAGTGAGCGCGCCAGAAATTTTGTTCGACGGTTGGGAATTCTGGAATTTGCAGCCGCATCTCCCACCGACGTGTCCTTTATTGCAAGTGAATGTTCCTAAATTTGACCTTGAAAGCTCTATGAATTTTCAGCAGGGATCTGAATAGGTGTAGGAGTTTTCCTGTGTCCAATCTCGCGTGCGGATATCATTTTTTGAATTTCTTAATCTTGAATTAGTTTTAGCGCTAGAGAGACGAACATAACTATTTTGGTGCCTTTTTGTCTCTGTGTCAGCGCAATGCATACAAACTTCCCCGCTTCCCGCTATGTCCCATGCCATCTTCACCTCTCTCTTCTTCGCACTTTTTCTCCTCCACCCGTAACAGTTTTCCCTCCCCTCCCCCTTCGTGTTTTTCTCCCTCTCCTTTTTGTCTGAATCCTAGTCTCGCGCCGCACTACTTTTGACGCCATCCTTCTTCCCGCCTTCATCCTCCTACAGGAACTCCCTACCGATGCCCCCCAAGAGTGTTCGAGCCTTCAGGCGACATCGTGAAAGGAGGATACTCGCCTCACACTTTGATCTGATTGGCTACAAAAAAACTCATGGGGATCGATATGACTTTCCCCGGGTGATTATCCCAAACCCTCTCTTCAACCTCTCCTCCCTCTCCCACATTCTCTCTCATCTTCTATCTCCCTCTTCACAACTATAAAATCTGCAAGCGCATCTGAAAAACTCTCTCTCAACCCATCTGCCAACTTCAGGGAAGTCGTGGCTAGATGATGTGTGTGTACGACGAGATGGAAAATCCTGACAGGCTGATTGTAGTTTTGCAAGTCTGTGCCTCGGGTGCCCGCGACAGACTGTGAGATCTGGGTAAGTCGGTATAGAAGCTGAGTTGGCGGGGTGACGATCACTGTGGTGTGGAGGTTGATATATGGCAGTCGGGATCATTCGTACCTGGGTAAGGAAGGTGTGCGTGTACGAGTGGTTGCATGGCCTGAGGCCATAGTTAGAGAGTAGAAGGCTTGCGCACCTTGATCTTCGGCTCCCCCCCTTATTTTGGAAGTTAAGTGCACGACGGATTGCTGTTATTTTTTCCCTTAGATCTATCTGTGTGCTCATAACTCTTTTTTTTTCCTTAGTCCCCTTCTTCGGTCAAGCTACGGCTCCGTCTACATCTTTCGACCTTACCTCTCTCTCTCTCTCTTTTTCTCTCTTTTAATATTTCTTCACAAATGTCTGAATGATTATGATGACCCCCTCGTCCCTACGAGCTCCTGAGGTCATGTCCCGCCTGTCTCGTTGAATTCAATTGGATATCGCGAGGACGAGTATCGTTGAATTTGAGAGACCAACAAGCTCGGGAGATCTTGCCCCATCTCTCCCTTTGCTCTTTTGTATCTAACGATTTATGCATGAGTGATCTCTTCCACATATGTATCGATTGAGCTATTGCTTTGATGACGGTCCGGGAACGAATTAGAATTTTGATAGGATTATTTTGATGCATGCTTAAGTACTCGCGTGAATGAATGATGGTCGTCTTCTTGATTGGATCGGATTGCATACACTCACACCTTGGATTGACTAGCACGGTGGATGGAAGATAATGGGAACATAGTGTTGTGTCTGTTTATTCCCTCGATTGAATAACAGTTTGAGCAGAGATACACAATCAGCCTTGTTTATGCCATGTGGACCGATTATACCGATTCGACGGTCGTCGACTTGCCGTATCCCCACCACGCTTGTTCTCGTATAACGAGGAAAGGATACGTGTATGCGAGTATGGCGTACGAGAAGCCGTCGCCAAGATCGGTGGGTGCCGATATTTTTTTCCCGAAGTAAAGTGCTCAAAATTCGTAGGCGTTCGTTTTGTCGTTATTGATACTCACTTTCCCCCGTACTCCTTATTATTGCCTTTTGAATTGATTGTTATCTCGTTGTCGGGGCAGGAACCTTGACAAGGGTATCTGTCATATATTTTAAATGTCGGATGCTTCCGACCAAAAGAAAGAAAAGACACGACGATCTGGAGTAATCACACGTGGCCCCCTTTTGATGGAATTAGCAAACTGTAAGATTTTGCGGCCATCATAAGGGTTAAATCCACGCACGACCAATTGAGCTGTGTGAGATGGGATTTAGGTGGCAAAAAGCGCGGTCTCATCGAGACCATGATCTGGATTATTAAAGAAAACGGTCGTGCCCGACCTTTGCATTTTGTCGAGTTCAGGCGCAAGCTCGCTGTGGATGATGGAGGCAGGGTGCCGACCCCCGGAGTTCAGTGCCCGGCCTTTCGTTAGAGACAACCTGGCCCACAAAAGGGGTCGAATCTCTCTGCTTGATGGTAACGGAGTCGGGGACCTGCTGGACGCAGTTCCTCATATAGAAGAGTTGCTTGTACCAGTACCGTGGTAGGGGCTAGCCTAGTAGGTACCAACACTTAGATGTTTCCCCTCAAATGCAAGGATCGAACTTGACCGGCCCCATTGGGCCAACACTTTTTGGAGCAGTCGTGGGCCAAAGCACTAAGGTGCAACCGATTTCAGTCGTGCCATCACCGAGATTGCACGGCTGAAACCAGCCGCACAAATTAGCATGACCCCCGTGCAAGGATGACATGGGTAAATCGAGAAAATGGTCAATTTATTTTTTTTCTTCAGTTTTTCGAAGTTCGATTCTATTTGATATCAAACTCATATATGTATTTTAGCATATCAGGGTGCCCCGTAAGGGTATTGAGGTCTTGGGAATGTTGTTGGCTCCTTGCTAACGACTGGAAAAAAAAAAACCCTAACCCAAGAGCGCCACATGGTGCGTTTCGTGGAGGCTGAGAGTTGTACCTTCGAGCAGGTAGGCCAGGTGTCCGTTTTCACGGGCGTCAGACTTGGTTTTCTTATGAATTTTTGTTTTTGTTTCGTTCTGATTTTTGTTTCCTGAGTTTTTGCCCCTCACCATTTGAAATAGCAGCAGCCATGTGACTTAACGAGGCGCTGCATCCTCCCGTGGGTAAGGGGAAGATTCGTTTCCATTTTGCACGTTTGGTGAGTAGGGCGGTGGGAGCCATTTTTCATGAGGCTACGCTTAGCCCCACTGCGTCCTAGGTCCATTTGGATCCGATTCTGGTCTGCATTTCAACAGTCTATGGCTGTGCCTTGGAGGCACAACATTCCAAAGGGCGCCGTTAGGCTAATGAAGAAAAAGAAAAAGGAAAAGGGGGAAAAGAAAAAGAAACAGAATCAAGATTTTGAGAAAACCTTTATTTTGCAGTTTGCGCCAATATTTTTTTGGTGGCGTAAATGATTTTTTGTTGGCCCTGAAAACATTTCTCTGAGTAAGTGGCCAGCCACGCCACATGCACGAATGTTTTCAATTTTTTTTTATTTAACAACTTGTTAATTAAAAATCGCCAAAGTCAGCATATATTTTGCACCCCGCTTGGGCTCTGTTGCGATTTGAACTCATGATTATAATGAGTTGTTCTTCCCCCTCAGCCTTGGCACTGAGCTAACACGCCTCAGAATGGGTGCGAGACAGAAATAAGGCAGCCAATGGTTATCCAAGACTTAGCTGCAGACATTTGACTGCTCATTTTTAATGTGGGAGAGATTTGTCAAAAACAAAGAGTGGAGAAAAACCGTGGCTGGGATTCTTTCAACCCCTAACCACAACGAGGTAATGCAATTTAGACCTTTTTAAGGTCAGGCTGTGCCTCTTGCCTCCAGCAGCAGACCGAGGCTTCAAGAGAATGAAGCCTCGAAGTCGGCAACCCTCCAGATAACACAGGGCTTGGCTTATCCGTCGTGTATTGAAGTTGGGCTTGCTTGGGCCCAAACCCATGGGGAGTGAGCCGCCTCCATTTTTACTGAGAGGCTGCTCTGGAACCTTTCAGAGCCAGATGGAGTCAGATGGGAGATCTTTGGGCCCTCATCATGGGATACATGGGCTGTAGAGGAAGGTGTATATATGCCGAATGAGGCAGATCGAATTGAGGTATAGAAGTTATGCGTCGCAACATGACGTGACAACAATTGCTCCATGATTTCAGCAAAGGGTGAAGGAGAAGGTGACAAGTAGCACCCTAGCAATGAAATTCGGGACGCAGTAGCTGAAACTGAGATGTACGAACCCATAACTGAAATAACATGAGGGCGCCCAAGTTCATGGTCATATTAGAAAGGGTTGAACTCGAGCAAGGCACACTGAAGCGGTGGCTTGACATAGCATAAGACTATGGGTATACAGTGAGCCTTGAGGTGCGGTACTTGACCTCAAGGAGTTTGAGGTAGCGATGAGACGACGGAAAGGAGCGTTGGAGGTCTGCAAAGTTGAGGAAAAAGCTACTGGTGGAGCTGCTAGTGGTCGGCAATGTTGAAGGCGAAGTCCCTGAAGGAGGAACAGACCACAACGATAACTAAGGCTAGGGAGGTTCTGCCTTAGTACTGGGATGGAAATTGAGCGGCTAGAGGAGATGGAGGTCTGCGCGAAGGGCGAAGGTGGAGTTGGGCGGCTACAACTATAACGAGTAGCAGTAGCCATAGTCCGCGTTCTCGATGTCGGGGGGAGAAACTGTCGAATTTATCGACAACGATGCAACGGATTGAAAGGCATGATGCTACCAAAAGTTTGACGCACCGACATTACCTCTTAAGGGGGTCATGTGGCCGAAATTCTGGTGCGACGGCAGCCACTATTTGCAGTGGGGGTTACGTTGCCGGATCGTTGACGCATCAATGACAAAGTTTTGATACAGAGCGTTGCTTGATTGTCGCCGCGACGTCAAGGTCTTCCCAAGGGAAGGTGCTGTCGGATTCTTGGCATGACGGCAACACCATTTTAAGGAGAGATGCTGTTCGTTTGACGTCACGGTGATTGCTTTTAGTGGTGCGACACGGTGGTCGGTTACATCACGACATACGGTTGCGGTACCGTTTATTTTTTCGGGTATGGTACAAGTGCGTCGACGACTGTTTAAGTGAGTCGAGGTGGTGTGGTGGAGGTGTTGTCGAGTTTCCACTAGGAAAAAATTATCCTTGGGCCTTGGTTTTATTATTTCCAAGGGTAGTTTTGGTCGGCAGCACACGACGGAGCTTAATTTTTATTTTATTTTAGGAGCAGTTTGGAACTGGTGGTGGACCTCGAATAATTCTTAGATCTTGGTGATGCAATTAGGTTTGCTTTGGGACCGTCTGGGACGTTGGGACCAAGTGAGACTTATTTTTGAGTGCGCCTACTTTGAGGGTTATCTCATTTCAGTCCTCTAAGTGAACCCGACTTCTGCCATTTTGCAGAAGGACGCAAACCGTCGCTCAAGAGACAGGCCACATTTTGTGGAGCTATAAGCTACACCTTTTTTATTGTAGCGACAATTATCTTTCATTTGATTGAGATATTACTCGACTTTCTTAAGTGAGTCAGACTTAACTTTACTCAAGGTCAATTGAATGATTCAGACTCCCTTTCACAACCGTATGAACCCACACTTTGTTTGATCCTATTTGTTTTGAACGTTCAAAAGAAAAGGTAGAGGAAAATGTGTGCAAGTCATGCATGTGAAAGGTGAGGTCTAATTTGAGTATGGGATCGCACTGGTTTCCTTTGAACTTGTTTTTTTTTGCATGCTGTGCAGGTAAGTAGAAGAATGCTTGCAAAGGAGATTGGTTTATGCCTATTTGGGACATAAGAAAATGATTGTCCTCTTTTTACATTACACATGTCTGCATATCAAAAACACTTGCATTTTGAAGTGAATAATTAGAAGCTTGTGAATATAATGACGTCAATTGGACTTAGCATTTCCCTAAGGTTTACCCGTTCTCTCTCGAATAACCTCATGTGCCTATACTTGTCCAAGTAGTTCTCATCCTATATCTTCTTCGACTTCTTTCATCTAAGTTACCTTGAGCTTAGGAATCTCTCTCTAAGAAGCATTTGGGGGGGGACCTCGTTGTTGTAGGAGCCGACCTTGTTATCGACCCGGAGTGGGCCGTTCTATGCTGGGGTACTTCGTCGATTCAGTGGACACGACCCGACTTCTAAGATCCGAGTTTTGTGCTCGAGCGAGCAGGAATACCAACAGATAGGATTATCACATGTGGGCCCTGTTTTTAAATCGTTGGAAATGTGTTGATACTAGGTTGTTTTACCGGACGTCCGGGACCCCCCTGACCGGACGTAGGATCGGACGGGGGTTGTTCGACCTAGTGCAAAAAAAAAAAAAAAAAAAAAAAAAAAAAAAAAAAAAAAAAATCATGTGGCTTCTACCTTGCATAAGGTGAATGCCACCAAAGTTTTGGCTCATTTCAGCCAGTGGAAAAAAAGATGAAAATCTTCAAAGTTTCTAATCCCTACCTATACCCCTCCTATCCCCACCAAAACTCCTCGTACCCCCCCTCCCACCCCAAATAGCACCCTATCACCAAATGCTCAGAAAATTCTGAATTTTTTTATGGGGGATCTCTGTGGCATGCGCAACACTTTCATAATTTTTTTTATTTTTTATTTTAAATGTCAAAAAGTGGTTGTCCGGGATCCCGGACAACCCCCTACCGGACAGTTGGGGGAGACGTCCGGCCGAGACGTCCGACCATCGGACGACTGGTAACCTAGGTTGATAAACTGTTTGACGAGTGGGGTGTCATGTGGTTTACTAGAAGTGAAGGAATTCAACGCTGATCACAGATGTTGTAAACAAATTGTATTGTGTTCAACTGTTGATGCATTTGTTAAAAACATGTTGAAAATTTGTTGGAAATGTGTTAACCAATTGTTGAACATTGCACTTTTTTTTGGGAAAAAAATCCCTTTTTGGCGCTTGGGGCGTACTGTGGTGTGGTTTCTTCCCATGTGAGTACAACAATTTTGTCTGTTGCTGATGAGAATGCGACAAAACAACATACATCATTATGGCAGGATAAGGATCTAGCTAGTCCTTGTCATTGAGCAGGTCACGACACGTAGGGTCATTGTATGTGTAGGAAAGTATGATAGACACCTTACATTTCCACACAAATCGTGACTTGCAGAAGGAGGGAGGCAACGACGCAATACAAAATTACAGAACCTACGAAAACTTACCTCTATCCGCAACTGCACCACGATACACTATGCTTTCATATTTCTCAATCTTTGAGTCTTCGCCTATTCATGAAATATAATAAACACTTAATATTTTGTAGGTTCTGTTTTTATGACGTTGTCGAAAAATATGCAACAGTTTGAGTAGTGCACCTGATCAAGAATCACCCTCAAAACAGTGTCATGAAAACAACACTAAAGCGTATGGAGACGGGTGTGTGTACTTAATCTTAGGTTAGAGGTCGGGCAGAATGTATGACTTTGGCAACACTTCTTGTCAAGGCAAAACTGAGACAGTTCGACCTTATCGGTTGCATCGACGTTATTGTCGAAACCAACTTTTCGTTGACGGCTCAATATTTTTATTTTTATTGTTTTTCATCGAGTTCGACCCAAGGTGGTTGAGTTGTTATTTTGATCTTGCGTTATTGGTTTTACCATGTGGTGCTTAGGTTCTTTTAGTTATCGTTTCAATTCATGTTGTATCAACTACGATCAATTTGTTTTGATATAATTGTGTGCGGTTATTATTACTTTTTTTTTTTTTTTTTTTGCTAATGTTTAAGGGACTAAGATTGAGTTATGGGTTTGAGTGAGACTGTCCCAGTCGACCGACATATGCTTCGTACTTAGAGATTAACATCCTAAGGAACGAACAACGTATGGGTTCAACATGCGTTTTAACCGCCGTACCTATACTACAGCGAGTGAGCAAACGCCCTCGACTGACCTACCTCTGCGACTGCATCTAAAAGTTTTCGCACGTGGGTTAGTAGCTCGATAGGGATACGCCCCTAAGGGTGGTGACAGCCCCTTAGTGAAGCTAAGTTGTGCCCCGCAGGAACCTATCCTGTCATAGGGGACCGCAGGAAGTACGACTGGCGCATCCGGCTAGAACGACAAAGACGACGATGCAACTGCGCTCGTCTCAACGGTTCGCAAAATTATTTACGCGTTGTCCCCAAGTTGTCTCTCAATTTGTTGCATGACACGGTCGGAAAAGCTCTCGCCCTTCGCGAAAAGGCGGGAGCCGATGCTTTCGACATCGTGGACGACGGTGACACCTCATTGGCCCAACACTCTGTGTAGCGATTGCCACCGCACCGAACGTTATCGGGAAAAAGGGTTCCATTACCGGGCACGTGGCGAGTTCGAACACCAGGAAAGAGCGACCAGGCTGAGGCCGTCCACGTCGGATTTCGAGCTCTGTAACGAACGACGCCGAGAGTTAATTTGAAAACGAGATCCCACGTGCTGGCCCCCGCCTTTCCATTCGAAAAGACGTCGAGTAGCCCGCACGAAAGTTCAAAGATACTTTTTGGATTAAATGAACATTTGAAAGCAGCGCGCACTATTTCTTTCCCGTGCGGCTTTGGCCATTTCTCACCAAAATTGGAACCACACGAGGGATTTCAGTTCCATCTGTGTCCCCACAGTCAATTTTCCAAAAATCCTTGGCACACCCCCCTTTGCTGTTTTTCCAAGGTCTGTTCCATATTTTTAATTACTTCGACCGGAAGACAGAACAGGGCGCGAGGTTGAACGTCACACACGCCTAGTGCCCGAAGTACCCATATGGCAGGGCTCATTCGTCCGTGCTTCAACCAGGGCAGAGAAGGGGTTCCTGCTCAGCGCTGGTGCCTGCAACCACTGTATCAGGGCACTCAGCCAAGATGGTAGAAGGGTGATGGTCTTGGGTAGGACTGGGGGAGTGGTGGTGCGCTGGGGAGAATTGTGAAGAGGAAGGGTGGGTGATGGGGGGGGTTCCCTATAGGAGTATTAAAAAAAAGGAAAAAGAAAACTCTTATAAGGGTAGATTTGGGGGTTGTCAACATGATATGCTGCCTTGTGATTCTTCAAGACTGGATATGGTCATTGGGGGTTGATTGTGCTGCCACGATGATCTTGCTGCCCCCGTATAAAGTCAAATAACAACAACGACACAACTTTCTACAGGGGCGGGTTTTGTGGCTGTCATTATGATATCATCTGTCCCCTTGTAGACAGGCCGAACTTATCAAAAGAATGACATTCAATCATCGTCTTAGGAGGATTCAAAGGATGTGACAATGACATTTCTCCCCAATGTCAGACTTCAAAATTTACTGACGGTCGTTGTGAAGATTTTGCTTTTCCCCGCAGTAAGACAATTATCATCTAGGGAAGGCCTAATGGAAGCTACAATGATGTTGTCTCCCCGCCACCAGATTTCGAAACAGGTCGGAGACAACAACATCCTTAGCCTACGGGTCAACAGTGGTTGTCATCTGATGTATACCATTGTCTGTAGGGGCGAGTTATGCAGTTGTCAAAAACAACACCCTCCCTTTCATGGACAGTAGGGAGGGGTAGTATACGGGCAGTGGGGTCCAGAGGAGTTTCGTAGGGCCTGGCTCATCGGATTAGGTAGGTCCCATCTGGAGATAGATTACAAGTTTGAGGAATGGGCCGTGAAGACGATTGCCTGCGTGCGGACGTTCCTGTGTGCTATTGTGTGTGGGTGTGAGTGAGTAGGACACCACAACCATTCAGGAGTGGGATGGATATCAAGGCTGGTATGGTTTCACCTTCTACACCATGTGATGGCCGTAGTAGTTAAACCACCAACGCTTCCTGAAGTTATACCCGTTAACGAGCCACAATTTTAGGAAGCGTACGAGCTGCTACAGGAGTACCCCAATTCGTCCGACTAGAAACGTTTCTACTCTATTTTTTTCCGCAGCCAATAGCTGGTCCACGTACTGGTGGTTTAAGAGACTTGGCTCTTGCGGCTAGGTGTGCTGGCTCGCTGTCATGCGTGCACGGATGGATGCAAGGTCAGAAAGTACTGATGAAAAAGTCAGAAAAACCCTGTGATTGGGTCCATTTTATGGATGGGAGCTTCACCTGCTGGAAGCCGAGTCCGGTGATCCATCTGTTCACGAACGTTGTGTGGCCATCTTTTACCCAGTTATACCCTTTGTGGGGTACTCATATTTCAGTTTGCCCATTAGCCTTAGCGGCATCCCCTGACTCTGGCTTTTCTGTGAACACCTCCTGTTGCCCTCCTTCCCCTAATCCAGTGGTCTAATTGCTCTCAAGGCCCCGTCACCCTCTGCAATCTTTTTTTGTTGGGGTAACTTCAGTAGGAAAAAAAAAAAGAAAAAAAGAAAAAAGAATTGCAGTATGGGTCAAGATACTGTTTAATCCAGCCGCCTAGCTCAGTTGGTTACGCATGCAAGTGGCATTCAGGAGGTTGTGGGTTCAAGCCCCATGGCCGCCTGCGGCGCACTTAGTGCCAACGGACTGTGATAGTCCTCTGGATACCCCTGATCGGTATTAGCGGGGTCTATGACCAACACAGGTGTGAGTGTGAGCGCGAGTGGGTTGTGTGTGATGTGTGGGAGAGTGTTGGCCATAGCCTCTGCTGCTACTCGATGAAGGGTGGGGGACGATGAGAAAGGAAGGCACAGCTACTGGCAGGTCTCGGTCTTTGTGTTAGCAGGGGTCCCCTCTAGATAGTCTTAGGAGTAGGTAGTGGAAGGTAAACAAACAGAAGTTGAGAGAAGAATGTAGACAGTTGTGATCACCCCCTCCAACAAAAAAAANAAAAAAAAAAAAAAAAAAAAACTGTTTAGTAACTTTTTTGTTTTTTGTTTTTTTTTTAAAAACATGCTCCATCTATTGGTTACTTTTTAGTAACTTCAGTAGAGTCACAAAAAAGAGTTATAGTTGCACTATGGGGCAAGATACAGTTTGCAATTGCACTGGGTCACCCTACCTGGCCAGCAAGCTGGGTTGTATGCATTGCCCGAACTGCAATTTGAAACTGTATCTCGGCCCATAGTGCAATTATAACTCATTTTATGACCCCCCCGGTAGCTTCCCTTTTTTTTGTTGGGGGGGGGGGGAACACTAGGGTGCAGTCGCGGTTTGAGTTTCCAAATGCATAGGGGGAAAAAAAAAAAAAAAAAAAACGCTGAAAATGTTGAATGTATACAAGCTAGCTTTAGGGTCCAGTGGGGGTGTGTTATGATCGAAACCTTGTGGAAAGATCACTGAACTGAGAAGTGAACAGACGCCAGATGAGATTTGATGAAGCTTCAGTTCATTGCAAGCGAGCATTGCCGTGTTCAAAGGTTTAAACCCACTTCGCAAGATCATGTCTCGGAAACTTCATGAGGACACGGATATGCTCTCCCTCAGATATACCCAAACCCTAGTACTGTCCAGTCACTTGTACAAACTTTAAGGATCGGACACAGATCTACCACGAAAACCTGGGGTGCAGCACAGCACAGCAGGTCAGGAGATGCTAATTGTCAAGCAGGCGCAGGTCTGAGCCCGACTGGGAGAAACTGCGCTTTTCTGGTTTTTCAAGGTGGAATGTGCGAATGTGGTGGAGTGTTTTTTTCTTGTTTGCTTGTTTGTCTTTTTTTTTTTTTTTTTTTTTTTTTTTTTTTTTTTTTTTTTTTTTGGGATAGACATGCCGTGTGGGTGCTAGAGTTGCTGGTAGGAGCTGACGACTCTAGCAGCCCCAGGGAGGCATGTGGAACTGTGCAACACCCCGAGTCCGCACACGCATTTTCATGTTTCGCTGTGGGAGGACTGTCGCTCGGCTTCGGATCTTATAAATGGGCACATGTTCAGTGCAGGGGGAAAAACCGATGTGCCCACTCCACCAGTACGTTTCCCAGCCATTTCACAGAAACTCACCCGTATATCCGGAAGCCAACTAGGAAAGGGCCGCCGTTGATAAATGTCATCGGCAGCCCGCTTTTCGTTGCGGCCTCGAATTCTCCCCCTCGGCCGATATATCGGACACGTACTGGTGGGTTTTTAAGGGGTAACGGAGGCGAGGAGCAACAAGACAGGGACCTCAGAAGTCGAGGACGAGACATCAGGGCCAAGAAGAGGGACCGAACGACAAGGACTTCAAACATCATCTTAGCAGCCAGATCTTTTCAATCAGAGTATGCAACTATCTTCCAGAGTTCTGCCTTGTATCAGACAACAACCATCTGCCTTGTACCACATAACCGCTGTAAAACTCAAGGGACGCTGGACCCGGTTTGCAGCAGGTGCTGCTCCCCACCAATAGATG
Source organism: Chara braunii (assembly GCA_003427395.1). NCBI lineage: Eukaryota > Viridiplantae > Streptophyta > Charophyceae > Charales > Characeae > Chara > Chara braunii. The sequence goes on from BFEA01000404.1 coordinate 786,198, forward strand.
GAGCCTTAAATGAAAGGGACCACTTAAACCACCAGTACCTTTCTCAGCTATCAATGCGGAGCCTAAAATCGCCCGGCGCACCGAAAGGAAAAAGAGCCGGCGAGGGCCTCTTTTTGGCTGGTACCACCAGCCATTTCGGTCCGGTAGTACGGGACCCCGTTTGCCTCCCGAATTTACGGGCGCGTATTTGATTTTCAAGCGGGGAAAGGTATTGGTGGTTTAAGACGGGTGCTCTTATCACCCCCCAGAAATGGGTGCCTGCCCTGAAGTTTCTAAATTAAAAAAAAAAGGGAAACTAGGGTGCAGTCAAAGTTTTCAGTTTTAAATGCATTTCAGTCAAATTTTCGCAAATTTTGCTCCAAAGCGAGGAAAATCGTGAATGTATCCTACCCAGCCTTAGGGTTGCGAGGGGATGTGTTGTATTCGAGGGATGCCTGTTAAGTGGATTTACAACTGAAAAAGTGACTGCGCCGTACTTACCCCTTCAAAGTTCAAACAAAAGGAAAAAAGATTTGAAGGGGACACATTTTGCTTGCTTGGGTCCCTGTATAGGCTTCGGAGTAGTGTTGGTCTGTGGGTAGTAAAGGCAAATTACCCCTTGAAACAAAAGGAAAAAAGATTTGAAGGGGACGCATTTTGCTTGCTTGGGTCCCTGTATAGGCTTAGGAGTAGTGTTGGTCTGTGGGTAGTAAAGGCAAATTTGAGAGAAGAACATAGCTAGCTTAGTTTTTCACCAAAAATAAAGAAAAAAAAGCACTCTGAAATGACCAGTCATGCTGTAACAGAGCGGTAACTTGGTCGCGGCTTCGTCCTTTCACCCCTGCGGCTCCTGACATCTCATCTAATAGTATCCATATCTCCATTCTGTGGTTGGTAGTCCAATGATCTGAATGTGGTGGTAAATTGGTATCATGTCTTTTTGTTTCTTTGTGTTTTTTGTTTTTGTTGAAGCCCAGGCTGTGGTAGAGGGTGGATGTAGTGGTCGCTGTAAGCGTTGGATGCGTGCGCTTGTCCTTTCTTTCTGTTTTTTTTTTTCTTTTTTCTGTTTTTAAAATAGCCCCTGCGCAAGCCCTCTATTCCGGCGGTGGTGAGAGAACCGTCAGAATGTCTGCTTGTCATTTCATTCACAAACCTGCTGACTTCTCATCCACCCAGTTTTCAATTCTGTATTTGGTCGTCATTAGGGTCAGGCACCTCTAGTCGCAGTCCATGATTTGACAGGGCATGTCCATAATCTGAATGTGTTGGTAATATGTATGTATCATTTTGTTTTCAAAGTGCTTGTCGTAAGCATTGTGTGCACGTGCTACGCTTTTTTTTTAGCATGGGCCTCTCTCCACTACTGTCGACCATACTTGCGGCTCATTCAGTTGCGCGGCCCTGCGCACGTGCGCCGCACCACGCACAGCGCACAATGCGGCGCACCTGGAAAGTTAGGGGTCAGGGGAAAAAAAAAGAAGTTGGAGGGCGGGGGTTGTGGGCCCGACCAGGACTTAGCGCGAACCGATAAAAAAAAAAAAAAAAAAAAAAAAAAAATTGAGGCCGCGCGGGGCCTCCAAAAAAACAAATATCGGGAGCTCGAGGCAGTTCGATTTCAAACCACTCGGGGCTGCCCCACGCTGGACTCAGACAACCCGGTAGTCCACCCACATTCCTGCCCTCGAAGCGGCCGTCGTGCGTTGCCCATCGCCTTGTCGTCTTAGCTATGCAGCAGAAGGGCCCGGCATCATCGTCCAGCCATAGCCAGTGGGGAGCATCCAAGGAAGCAGCGGCAGGAGTGAGGCCTCATCTCCGACAGCCGGCAACCGGGTAAGCACCAGCCCCCCTCTC
>BFEA01000404.1:814894-825463 GCA_003427395.1 Chara braunii
TCTCTCTCTCTCTCTCTCTCTCTCTCTCACACACACACACACACACACACACACACACACACACACACAATCAGTTTTAGGTATGTTTGTTTTTCCTCTTTCTCCTATTTTTTCTAAGTGCTTCTTGTATCTCTAGTTGAGCACCCTCTCGCTGTGCCAAACAGTTGATGGTTCCTCGTTTGGAGTGCCTACTGCACTCTTAGAGGGGCAGCTCAGTTCGGGATGTTTGTGTTGCCTGTCGGTGATGACGGATGGTCGTCGAAGTGTCTCCCTGGCTCAGCGGGTGGTGGGAACCACCAATCTGTAGGGTTCAATCGTGATGTGAGTAGGTCACGTGCTGCTTTGCTCCGTGTTGGATGTGTGGATGTCCTCGCCCGCGCTCCGCCGTTGCCTTGCTGCCTGTCCCGCTTGCTTCGCATGTGGTTCTTTGCAGGTTGATGTGTTTGTTGCGCGGTGTGGCTGTGTTGTTGGTGTTGCCTTGCGCTTCGCTGCTTCGCTGCCGTGCCGCTCATCCGCTGGTCGTGCCCCTTGGGTTTGCCGCTTGTGTGCCCTGTAGGTTGGTTGCCTTGTTGCTGGTGCCTTGTGCTCCGCTCCACGGTTGCTGAGTTGCTGGTCCGCTTGCCTTGTCGTTCCCTGCAGTGTTGTTGCCTTTCTTGTGTTGTCTTGTGCTTCACGACACGGCAGCTGCGCTGCATGCCTTGCGTGCCATGGCATTCCTTGCAGACGTTTTTGGCGTTGTGCAGCCGTGTTGCCTCTACTGTGTTGCCTAGTGCTCCACAGGGTTGCTGCCAGGCAGCCAACATGCCAGCTGCTATGTCCCGCTTGGGGACAATCTGCCTTCAACGTGGGTCAAAGGGTTCATGACCCAAACCATCAAATACGGGGATTCCGCAGATTGTCAAGGGTTCAACCTCCCAATGACTCGTGATGAGTCGGTGCAACTCCGACGAAACAATCTTGTTATCATCAGTTTTTATTTTTTACGGTCTTCTATTTTTTTCTTGTTTCTCGTGCTTGCATGTTGTCTTCCCTCCCGCCTGCTTGGTGTGCTTGTGTGTCGTTTGCCCGTCCACCTCCCCTGTGCCCTCCAGCCTTTGTCCTTCGCTGTTGCTTGTCATCCCATGCCTTATCACGTCATGCCTTTTCATTGTCTGCTTGGTGTCGTTGTGTGTCATCTGCCCTCCCGCCTCCCCCATGCTCTCCATCCTATGTGGGACTTAGGGAACTGGTTGTGGTTAGCCACAAATGTATGAGGTAGCTTCAGAGAAGTAAAGTGGCAGCAATGGTTTCCCTGTTTGGCTTGTTTGTGTGTGACCTGTCATTTTAAGCAGGCAACGTAACATGGATGGGTGGCAGTTAAAATGACATGTGATGGGCTATGGGTGGACCTGGTGTACCATTGGAAGAGTGGAGTAGCATGGCGGATGCGCCGAACACACACACACACACACACATACGCACACGCACACACACAAAATAAAAAGAAAACAAGTGTGGCATTGTATATTTCCATATCCTGACGGTAGATTCATTCGATTTTGCTCATCCCATCGATGGAAGTAGCATGAGGCCAGTCGCAGGGTTGCAACGTGAGGCCAGCCGCGGGGTTGAAGACCTATTTGTTGGCCAGAGGTTTGCTCATCCTATCGATGGAAAACTGTCTCTCTCTTTCTTTCTCTCTCTCTCTCTCTCTCTCTCTCTCTCTCTCTCTCTCTCTCTCTCTCTCCCAACATCGTTCGTTCGTCCTCCTCCCACCATCTTTCTCCCTTTCTTTCTCTCTCTCTCTCTCTTTTTCTCTCTCTCTCTCTCTCTCTCTCTCTCTCTCTCTCTCTCTGTCTCTCTGTCTCTCTCTCTCTCACCCACACAAACACACATGCACACACACACACACATACACACACACACGCACACAAACGAAAACAAAAACAAGTGAGGCATTGTATATTTCCATGTTCTGCGGTAGATTCATTCGATTGGGCTCATCCCATTCTCTCTCTCTCTCTCTCTCTCTCTCTCTCTCTCTCTCTCTCTCTCTCTCTCTCTCTCTCTCTCTCTCTTCCCCCCCTTCCTTCCATGTTTTTTATTTTTATTTTTATTTTTTATAAGCTCTTGGAATACGGGCCTGGTGTTGAAGGTGGTGCTTTGATTGGGTGCTTTAATCGTTGGGCGGGAGGAGGGGGAGTTTGTGGCCGACAGGGGGAACAGGGGTGCAAATGGTTTTTTTTTTTTTTTTTTTTTTACCTGTTAGCTCTCAATTGTTGGCCTGCTGTTGGTTGAAGATGGACTCCATCCACAAGGGGCTTACGCCTGCACTATTTGTGGATCGTTTTGGCGCAAGTGAAGATATCGGTGGCGTTTGCGAAGCAGATTATGCATTCGCTTGTGAGGCACTTCCGCGATGATGGTCCTCATGGTAAAGACCCTAGCAAGGGGTAGAGGTATTGGATCTACAACTATTGCGAGACCAGGTTCATTAGCACAAAGACAGTCCTCAAGAAGCACTACTTGTCGAAGTGCAGTATTGATCTCATCACTCGGCCATTGACTGCCGAGGAGAGGGTGAGGAGAATAGTTGGCATTCGGTTGGGGAAGCACCAGGCCAGCCAGATCAAGAGGGAACGGGGGCAAGAGACGGTCTGAGTAGTGAACCGTCTTGCCGCAGTTTTGCACCTCCATCACCACCAATGCGCCGACCATGTCAGGGCGATGTCGAGCGCTTCGGACCCTCGCAGTGTCGGACCCTCCCGACCGCGTTATGAAGGAGTTCGTCTACCTCGTCGCGATACACATGGAGCTTCCGCAAGTCGCTCCAGCCGAGTGCGCCAGCCATACCTCTCGCAAGCCCCTACGACAAGACAGGGTCAACACGAGGTACAACTTACCTCCACCTCCGGGAGCTGTCACCTCCCTTCGGTGGGTGTATCCCCGCCGAGCTACCATTCCACACTACGAAAGCTAGTCAGTTGCAATCGTAGAGGTGGACCAGCCGAGGACGTTTCTCGTACACTGTAGCATAGGCGGTACGCGCGGTCCCACGCCTCTATCGGACCCGCACGCGATCTGACGCACTGGACGGCTGAAGTCCCAAGCGCGACTTGACATCGGTCGACTAGGACGTATCTTACTCACCATGCGTGTTACCACATTAAAAACATAAAAAATAAAACACACACACACATACACATGGAACGACACAAAACAAAACAACACGAACAATCCTAGTCCCTTCAGTAGCCATCTCATAACCTTCCGATGTGGAAAATTGGATAGGCGTCGCGCGTGAGGCTCAGTATCAAACGGAGCAGGCGCAAAACCTTCTCATATCGACTAGCAATGCCTGCATACGCAAGCAGTCGCGATAATGGCGTACTTTGTGGTACTCGTAATCACGTGCTCCTCAACAATCTCGAGGGTCGCGTTCGACACTCAAGTGTCGGCTAACACACGCCTTGAGGGGTTAATCTCTCGACGTTGGACAACCGCCAAGTGCGGTTGAGAACCACACCCTCTTCTGCACCCTGCGGAGAGTGGGTGGTACACAGGTTCATACCTGTGGTCACAATCGTCTCTTAACGCCCCGGACATCAACTTCATCATCCATGACCTGGAGAAAACTCAAGAGGTTTGGCTTTGACGGTTGCCACAAACTACAACGTCCAACTATAAAGACTCTAAAAGACAAAGAATACAAAAAGATCTTCCGTTTCTCTCAAGGCATACTTTACCTCTTTACACACGGTCTCAGCAAGCCGCGTAAACACCCAATTCGTATGTATGCACATATCATATATATATATATATATATAAAGGAGAATAAATATGTGACAATCACTTCTCACAACCACAGTGAGACTCCTCTCCGCCATATATACGTATGTGATCCAAGACAGTCAAATCCAAAGTCTGAACCACCAAACATACCTGCAATCACATCAAAGATTTAACCAAGAGTCTATGCACTAAACGGGGTCAACTTCAACCATTCTTTGTGCTCACACCCCTCGCTTTAACCATACAAACCTCAGTCTTTATGCAACTCTCAAAATAAAATACTAAGCATCTGTGTTAAATGACCATTCAATAAAGTCCAGGTAAAAACACAACAAAACAATTTAAACCACAGGGCTAAAGACTTTAGGTTGAGTGACAAAAGTGGATTGTAGTTGAGTCGTGAACCGACGAATCGACAACCAATCTGTTATCAGTGATAAAAGAAGATGATTCTCGTGGGATCAAACTGAATCTAACTCAAATCCTAACTTAAATCAATCAAGAGAACCTGTAACACAGGACTTGTGAATCCCCAAACTGAACTTATAAGTCCATGGGGAGTAATCTCAATATTATAATCTCACTCAAAATCGTTTTAATTAACTAAGCCTCAATCTACTTTTAAGCAAGTGTCCAAAGAAACGTAGATCTTGACAAAATATTCCCTATGCGGAGTGGATCGCCAGAATCGCCACCTGTCAAAATATAATTTATCTCTTCGAAACTAAGAAATTTTCGACAGCGCTTCCCGTAGGAAAGTGCCTTCTCAAAATTTATACCAGCTTTTAAATATGAAAACAGAAACAATATCTAACTTTGAAAAGTCAAATTTTGTCAAACTCCCTGAATTAGTAAAAATTTAGGTAGCATCTCCTTAAAAAAAGTAGACTTCCCATATTTATACTAAGTCAGATAAGAACTCAACGTAAGACTTGAGTTCTGCCAAAACAAAATTTAATTAACCCCTTAGATTTGTAAAAAATTTGGCAGCACTTCCCGTAGAGAAAGTAGCTTTCCAAAATTTATACAAAGCTAAGTCTAAAAAATCTATAAATAACCTTGACTTTCCAAAGTCCAATTTTGTTTAACTCCCTGAATTAGTAAACATTTGGGCAGCACCACCTTTAGAAAATGAGACTTTCCATATTTTTACTAAGCCATATATAAAATTTAGACAAACTGAACTTTGAAAAGTCAAAATCTGACTAACTCCTTCGTTTTGTAAAAATTTCGGCAGCGCATCCCATTGAGAAAGTGACTTACAAAAATTTATACAAGACAAAGTATAACAAAAAATCCCAAAAAATGTAGAAATTGACCTAAGTAAAATAAACTTAGCCCATGAATGCTGGAATTGAAACCAACTCCTACAAGTCTAGCACGTGACGAGCATCTAAAACAACTTTCTATCAAATTAAAACTCGGACTAAGTAGTGATCTCATATAGCCACATGCAAAGTCAAACCACAATGGTAAATACTCTCACCAACCCCGAATCAACCTTGTCAAACAATAGTTCGTAGTCTTTCAATGATTTGTCCCTTATACCCAACTTACATAAGGCGTAAAGCTGGACTATCCAATCTTATGGAAATCTGTCTAGCTCAGTCATTCATTATACACAAACATCGGGCACTACAACTTTTCTCTTCCTTTGGCATATGACTAGGTTGTCCAGCTTAATCGCCTTAAACTGTTTAAGTATCCAAGTTACATGTAACTGTCTGCACTTAATCTTTTAAGGTAACATGTGACTGAACCGATTATCTTAGATCAAGGTTCAACCTGTCCCTTCTTACCTCAAGTTTATTCTTAATTCCTAGATAGCATGGGTTATCTGGCCGGATAACCTGGTCGGATTATCTGGCCGGATGACCGGGGGGTAGGATCATCCGAAAATCCGAATGATAAAAAAAAAGGTCTAAAAAAAAATAATAATAATAAAAAAATGATATTGCGCATGCGAAATACAATAGAACTACATTCCTATTTCATGAAAAGCTTGATAGGGCCTGGAAGGGTTCAAAGGGGATCAGGTAGGGAATAAGGGGGCTTAGAGGGGGGATGCTTAATTCATTTTATAATTTTTTATCAAAATATTATTTTCTTGTTCTGTTTTATTTTTTATCTTCATATCTGTTGAGTAATCAAAGATGGCCTCAAGCCAAAAGTTGTTCATATCATTTATATGAATAACATAATTGTTTTCCAGATTTTTTTGAATTTTTATTTTTTTGGTAAAAAAAAAATATTTTGCGCAGGGCCGGATTTTCCATATCCGGAATTAATCCGAAAATTTCATCCGGATTGAAAAATCCGGATAAAATTGGTCTGCCAGATATCCGGATTCGCTACTTAGCTTAATTCATACTCTCTTCAGTTAATGATAAGTTGTAGTCAGACCATCCAATCTTATGGAAAATTGTTTGACTAGCCTGTTTATAAGTAAAATAATATAACATCTAAACAAATTTATCTCTTTGGTTCCAGCATCTGCATGCCTCCAGACCAGACCACCCAATCTTTTGGAAACCTGTCTAATACTTCGTCTGATACTCCTACAAAATAAACAAGGAGAAACTAACAAACATAAGAAAACCCAAAGAAAACAAGGCAACCAAGTCATCCAATCTTATAGAAAAATGCTTGGTCCCTAAAAGTCAAACACAGGCAGCCCTCGCAGGTCAAAGCAACCAGACCAACCAATCTTAGGAGAACTTGTCTGATCCTTCATACAATAAAAATCATAGCACTGGGCCCTCCAATCTAATGGAGACTCTCCCAGCCTTAGGTTGACCCAGTCAGACAGAAACAATATAACCTTCCTCCCACCTTTCCCCCAGATGCAATCCCTTTTTACAATCTGCTTTCAGTCAACACAACAAAGTTGAAATTAAACTTGCACAATCATTTCTTTATTAAGTTTGATTTTTGTCCTGGAGGTCAAACATAAATCCAAAGTAGGGATGCAGACATTATACTCAATGAAACTGGAGAAGGACGTACAAATAGGGGTTATAACTGGGTTTATAGAAGGGAGCGATGGTTACCTCTCAGTTCGCTACCTCCAAAACTCCTCCTAAGTTCCGGCAGAGCTCCCGCAATCACTGGGCAGACTCCCCACAGAGTCTTGATGGGGTCCTATGGGTTGCAATCCCGCCTGCCGCCTTCCTCTTGTAACCACATATTATACTTAGATTAAGAAGAACAAAGTAAGAGGTTTCAGACTCTCGAGATACAGAAGAGGGACTGACTCAACTCTCAGGAGAGGGCCTCGATACCTTCATTCGTCGGAGGGCCCCGCAATGATAGTCTGAATGTGCAACAACTTGGTCAACCGAAGTCAATTGTCGGTTGTTGACTCTCTCGCGATTCTTCAAACTGCAACAGTATCTCCCTCTCTCTTTGTAGTGAAACAAAACACGGTCTAATTAGCCATGCAACGGCCGATTATGCGCAGACACCGACTATGCAATCCCTATCAAGCCTCTACGAGCATTTCGCTCATAGCCGGGTCCCGCTACTTCGCTCGGTAAGATGAACAACGTGCCAACCAACAAATGAGTCTTCAAGCCCCTATTGCTCACTCCTCCTTGCCATTACCAACCTCCCTGCAGTCTATCATCTAAACAAGGGTCTCGATTGGACTAAGCATCAGCACGCGGAGGAAGAATTACGGGCATAACGACGACAAACGCCTCGTTTGGAGATGGCTACGAACAGTGCCGTAACAACGAACAACACCTGCAGAGGAAACACGTTGTCAGGCGGCCACAAGCAGTGCGCCGCCTGAAATCTACGGGTTTGGGACTTAGGCGCAAAGACGAGTCTGAGTTTTGACGGTACTCTGGTTAGACCAGGCAGCGGAAATTAGGGGAGCTCAGCGCGCCCTTGATTTTGGGCGCGCTGAACCTTACGGGTAACCCTCAAAGATGGCGAGATGGGTGGTTGAACTCGGCACATCAACGGACCGTCAGTTCCGGCCGTTCAGAGGGTTAGACCTGGATTGGCTTGCCGCGGAGAGGCATCGCGGGAACTGACCTCGCAGCCACATTTTTTTGCGGCATACGACCGGGGCCGAAATGAGGCCTCAAATTTTTGTCTATTTTAGTACCATAATTAAAGATGGGGAAAAGGGATTACAACCAGTAGGGGAGAAGGGAAAGACATAATATCCCTTAATTTCTTTATTTTTTACGGAATTTAATTCAAGGGGGAATACCCTTGTTATTTTATGTTCCCGACAATGAAATTAAAAACATAAAAAAAGATTAAAAATGGTAAAAGAGAAAAGAAACAAAAGAAATTCGGCCATTTATTTAAATTTTCTCGGAATTTAATTTTGGAGAACTTACAGTTAATTTACTATTTCCGACAATAGAATTTAGGAAAGGGAAGGATGATGAAAAACGATGAAAGGGACGGGAACCCATGACCATTGGGAGATTGGCCTAATTTGGCCTCGATTACCCGCCATCAGCTCTGACTCCGGATTGATCATTTTTCCCGGATTCCAACAGTTCTCACTACTGCCGATGGTCGAGGTTCCCTGCGTCGTTTTTCCTGGTTTGCTTGATTACTAACAATACCGCAATTGGGATAATCTGAGAGCGGGAGTCGTATGGACAGCATGAGAGTGTGCTGCCTTGGGCAGACAGTATGGAATTTGGCTTGGTACGGATACGTGGCTCAGAGAGATTCGGTATTGTTACGGACTGGCTACATCTTACGGTATTCGGCGTGTATCTGGTTCGGTATGGGCTCGACGTCAGTTTGTTTCAGGCTTGGGGCCGCTATGGTGACTTGCACTATAGTGATTTATTTTCAGGTTCGGAACCTTGACGGCAGGTTACTTCAGGGCCGGAACCACTCCAACGGTCTGTTTCAGGTTCGGGACATCACGGCGACTTGTTCTCAAGTCAAGGACCACTCCCGCAGCTTATATCAGGTTTGGAGCCACCGCCGTGATCTATTACAAGGTTCGGGGCCTTGGCGGCCGCTTGTTTTCAGGTCCGGACCATTCCGGTATTTGTATCAGATTCGGAACCGACACCGTGGGTAGTTTTCAGATCCGGAATCATCACGGATATTTATTTCAGGCTCGGTGAGAGCCCGACAATGGAACGTTTCAGGTCTATTACTGGTTCGGCATCAGCGTGGAAAACCCCACAACTTTATTCTTGGGTCCACTATACGCTCGATGAATCGGCCATGGATTATCCGGTCGCAGCGAGAAGGGGCCGTTGTTACCTGAGATTCTGAAATTTTGGCCGAGGCTCTATCCATTGAGGTGGATTCGCTGGTACCCCGGCCTGGTGCGGGTACTCCCGGGGGGGGGCCTTTGAATGAGCTGGTACCGTCACTATAGCGAGGCTGTAAGCCCTGGAGGCTGCGGTTTTGCACTGGAGGCGACGTCTAGCCAAGCCTGTTAACGGATGGGGTCCAGTCCCCTCGGTCTGCCGTGGCGCGTGAGAAGAGAAACGACCTGCATATAGCCAGAGGAGGACATGCAGAAGGGGACGGTATGCAAGGTGTACCTGGCGCCCAGTGCAGTGGGATGCAGGCAGGTCAACACGTTGAAGCGCATGCAACCACGGGGCAGGAGGAACCACGCCCGGGCGGTTACAGGGCATGGGTAAGGAGGAGAGGGACAGGGAAACAGGGGGCAGGGTGCACCCGCACTTGAGCACGGCGGTAAGAAAGGAGCGCAAGGTGTACACAACGACTATACGTGTGAGCAACCAAGTAGAGAGACGGTTGGATCAGCCACTATGACCCGCATTCCTCATGTGAAACAAACAATGCTTGCACCAGGAGACTTCTACTGAGATGGGGATACAAAGGTCGCTGCAAACCAACTGATACTCTGTTAACTCTCGCTCTATCTGAAGTACAAGTAGGTAACACTCAGAGCAGGACGGATGACCCTCGAGTGAAGAAGTGAGTGTCTGTGACAGTATACCAGTGAGCGAGTGTGCTGAGTACAGATGGTTCATCCTCTTGAATGAGAGAGTTGCACTTTACTGCTCTGTCGGTTGGCTGGCAATTTTCTCCCAGGGATATTTAATGATTTATTTATTTTTCAGAATCTTTCAATAATCAGCAAGATGGTGATAAGGAAAAACAGCCTACAAACCAAACAAGCAATGGCGGGAGAGCTGAACACCTTCATACCTTATGTGAGAAAGCTATTTTCCACCGCTCCGTTGTGCGACAGTCTATTTTCTGAAAAAATTAGTCGTTAATTTAATTATTAATTTATTATTGAGATGCTACGCTGACGAAGCTGGTGAAGGAGGGAAATGGCGGGACGCAGTGTTAGAGAGTGAGAGGCTGTGTGTAAGAGAGGGTGTGAGAGAGAGTGAGAATGAGAGACTGTGCAGTATGAGAGAGAGTGACTGTGCAGTGAGTGAGAGGGAACTCAGGACAGTGTGTGGGATCAAGCACGTGAGTGAGAGGGAAATGAAGAGAGAGTGTCTAAGCACGTGGTTGACCGTGTGAGCGAGCGGGAAAGAGTGTGTCCAAAGAAGCGAGTGATCGTGTGAGCGAACGGGAGAGAGCGTCCTTTTGTTTGTTCTTATTATTGTTCTTATTATTTATTTATTTATTTATTTTATTGCACCCACCTAACTCCATCCACATCAGATTTGCTGAACGGGAGAGCGCGTGGGTGAGAGTAGAGAGAGTGGGCTTGAGAACTTGAAGGGTGACATGGAGAGAACTGAGGGCTGATCTGCCCGCTGTCACTACTACTTGAGCACATTCTGAATATTGGGCATTAATCTGCCCGCAAGAGCT
>BFEA01000404.1:826282-840808 GCA_003427395.1 Chara braunii
CGCTAAAGCTGTCCACATACATGGGGGAAATCGAGCGGTGATCAGCCCATTCCACCATCCCGTTTACATGGAGAGAACTGAGGGCTGATCTGCCCGCTGTCACTACTACTTGAGCACATACTGGAAATTGGGCATTAACCTGCCCGATAAAGCAGCCCAGAAACATGGGAGAAACTGAGGCGCCGAAGTCCGTCTCAACAGTCCACTCACATTTTTGATATTGGGCATTAATCTGCCCGGTAAAGCAGCCCAGAAACATGGGAGAAATTGGGGCGCTGATCTGCCCGTTTCAGCTACCTGCACACATGGAGGAAATCAAGGGCTGATTTGCTGATGCTTCTGGCTCGGTTCACTGGGAACTTCGAGTTTTGATCTAGCCGTTAGGGCAGTGCAGATACACGGCCAATCTTAGTTGATTGGTCCAATGAAACAGCTCACACATATGAGAGAGTATGGGGTGAACTGCCCCACTGCCACTGGGACCAGTTACTATACTGTATTCGCTGATCAGCCAATCAAGCTTCCCCACCGCTGGCAGGACCGGTTCGGCCAGTTATGATGAATAGCTGATCAATACTGCAATCAAGCAATCCCACTGCCAATGTGACCGTCCAGTTTGTTGAGCGGGCAATCAAGCATCCCCGCTACCGGCGGGGACCATTCGTTTTCATTTCCTGCTGCTGTTCAGACATAGGTAAGGGGGAAGAAATTGCACGCAAACTGAAAGAGAGAGGGAGAGTGACAGCGCAGCACAGAGAGAGAGAGTCTGTGCTCACGAAGCTTGAGAGTGGGAGAGACTGTTCGCACAAAGCATGAGAGAGAGAAGGTCTGTGCTCACAAAGGTTGAGAGAGTGAGCCGCGCGCATTTTTTTTTTTATATACCTTCTTTTATTGTTATTTTATTTTATTTTATTTCTTTTTTTTTGTGCAAGTATCTGTGCTGAGCCGAAACAACTAAACCCCTTTTCCAAGCCTGGATTCCAAGTCTGCCTGAAAATAAGGAATACTTTAATCGAGAGAAATAATTAGCAGTTTTTCCGTTCCCCGATCATGATATAAAGCTCTTCAATGAGCGGACGCTGTGACAGGCGGATCACAAAAGGAACCCTGCTGGTCGCTGAGGACCTCGGAAGCGGGCGCAGCGAGTGACAGGCGCTGTTGCCCCTGGCTTCAACGAACTGTAGGCGACCCCTCCCCGGGTTTCCTCACAATGTGACTAAAGGTTATTGCCCCTCTACTCACTAACTAGGTATGAATCTGCCCCTAGACTATGGGCAGATGCACAGGCAGTCCCCCCCTCCTATTGCGCCCCGTTACACCTCACAACAAGGTGTTATTTTTACTTAGTTTGTCCACTCTCCGTGTTAGTCCATCTGGAAAGCACATACCAACAGATATATATCTCTGCTACAACTTCACCCTCAATAAGGTAAACAGGCTTGTCAATGGTGGCCTCCTTTGTTCATGTTGTCACGGTTTCATAACAGAACTAACCGCTGCCGTGCCTCTCACGAAGAGCGATAAAGAGCAGGAATTATTCTCTTACTTCGTCTTTTCGACCTACCTGCTCGTAACCTCGGCAAGATCAACCCCACCTCCCATACGTACCTGGCCGCAATGATCGCCAGCGTCGAAAAGGTGAAAAACAGCTCCCGCGGCTTACAGATAAGTCAGGTGAGCGTTGTATTTTACTCATATTCTTCCCTTCTCACATTCTCTCTCTCTCTCTCTCTCTCTCTCTCTCTCTCTCTCTCTCTCTCTCTCTCTCGCCTCATATCCCGACCTCCTTTGTTGCCAAACCCGTTCCTCGTTGACCCGTGTGTATTCGCCCGCGATGCTGCGCCCGTCAGCTTGATTCGAAGTTGGGCTCTCCATTACGACGCACCCGACTTCAGTTCGATGGCGAGCCTCCCAACAACAACGAGTGGTCTAAATACAACAGACAACAACCTACCGTGATCCTGGCTGCTACATCCCGGTAAGTTCCTCCGTCCTCTACGACCTTCCCGTTGGTCTCCTGATACGAGCAAAATCGAAGTGATTCTTCCATTTGGATATGAGAAGATTCGTCTGGCGAACCCAATTACCAGGCGGTACGTTGCTTTCGACGGGTGACAGCTTCACCATCCCGCTTTTCTTTCATACAAGGTAAGTGATCTCTCTCACTTCCCCTTACGCACGCAGGTGTACACCCTCTTATACTGCGCAAAACGAGAATGAATCCTCCGCTAGAACATAGAAGAATACATTTCACTCTCTAGCCTCCCCTTTCCCGCGTGCAGCCACTAACCTTCACACCGGCCAAACTATTGACTCATTGCACAAACTAAGAATACATTTGACTCTCTAGCCTCCCCCTTCCCTCGCGCAGCCACTAACCTTCACAGTGTCACCGGCCAAACTATTGACTCATTGCAAAAACTAAGAATACATTTCACTCTTTAGCTTCCCCCTTCCGCGCGCAGCCACTAACCTTCACACCGGCCAAACTATTGACTCATTGCAAAAACTAACTCCTCCATCCCATTCACAGCGCCCTAAAACCTGGGGATCGAATCTTCGATCGCCCGTTTTCGTCATGAGACGAGCGAGATCCACTGTCCTCTCCGCATCCCTTCTTCATACTCCACCATCGCTGCACCTCCGCACACATCCCTTCCCTCTTTGTTTCTATCCTACCAATCGATCTTCGAAACTTAGTCTACCGATGGATTCACCTTCTCCAAAAAACTAAGAAAACGCCTCTTCGTTCGCACGTTTCCATCAAGAGATGGGTGAACTACGTGATCTGTACTCCTTCCATAGCTGTTTTTTTCCATCTACCTCCGATCGCTTTCTCTTCTAACCACTCATATACTGACTTTAGATATATTCTAACTACAGATTAAGGTTCACCGACCCTCAAAATCCCCAAGTCGATCTTGTACCCACCTCAATCCGTGAGGTATCGCAAGATCTACCTCCTCCCCGCCTCGCCCAGGCCCTTCGCTCCACCATCTTTTTCTTCCATGAATGCATCCGGCCCAGGAATCCTGCTAGGTTCGCCCCCCTCTTCTTCCCCGTCCTCGTGTCCTCGTCGGCCCAACAACATTCAACGCAACCCGGCATGCCCGTCCGCTCCACTGCCTGCCTTGCTCGCTACTGCTTAGCGAGGCGCCCGGTAATCATAGTGGCCCGGTCTTTACCGCCCGACAGTCCATAGTCACACTACTTTGCAGCGACCGGTAGTCAACTCAACAACGCCAGCTATCCCAAAGGAGCCTCAGGAAGTAACCAGTCGCCGATCAGTTTGACTCTTTTTTCTCGTTCCACACGAGGTTGCAACTCGGCGGCCCCCTCCCTCCAGTGCCCCCTGGCTACCCTGCCTTTTCGGACCTCCATTAGCCAGTTCCCACTCAGACGACCCGTCACTCAAACTGTCGGTCGCGGCACGCCCTGCTACATAACCTACCGTAAACCTAGCTGACCAGGCATGCTGCTCTCGACGATGGTAGCAAATAGTCAAATAAGAACTTTGAAGACCGAGGTGGGGAAGGACACCTTGTGGCTGGCCCTTGCCGTTCGCGGCCTGCCCTGGTGCCAAGTAACCCGGGATCTTCACTGTGGGTTGCACAACCCATGCCTTGGATTTGGCTCTAGAGGACATGCACAAGTGCATGGCTTGGCTGGCTGAAAACAGTCGTCGACAAGGATAATCAGGTCGACAAGTTCTTCACCAACGTCGACAAGGTCCGTGCAATGTTCAACAAGAACGTGGATGCACGACTCAAACGTACGGCCGCCACCAAATTCGCAACGAACTTTGAGATGTTAAGGTCTCAAGTCAGGGAAGAATCCGCTGGAGCATTGTGTCTGCAACGTGGCATGGGTGGACAAGTTAGTGAGTGGGGAGCAGCTGGCAACATTCAACGTCGTCACCCACATCATCATGAACCAGAATGAATTCTGGAAGGATGTGGATAAGGCCATGGCGGTGATAGAGCCTGTTATGAAGCTCCTTCGTTTGGTGGATGGTCACGGAGCAACGATCAACAAAGTCTACTTTGGCATACCCTCGAGTGCTTATCAGATGCTGAGAAGATGGATGCAAGGAAGATTTTGATGGACCGGTCGGTGTTCATGGCTTCAGAGCTGCATTGCGCGACTGCCTTCCTCGATCAAGAATACAGGTTGGATGTACTGCGAGACACAGAGATTCGTGAGGGCTTCAACATCTGGTTTTATTCTTGGGCGCCGCCAAAGCTGCTTGTGGGAGAAATCAGCAGACAATTGGACATGTGGGTGCACGGAGCGGGCACGTTTGAGGACAGAGAACGCAAGGGAGCGGGCGAAACTGCAGACTCCGATGCTGTGGTGGGAGGCATTCAGGGGGTCCCTGGAACTCCTCCAACCGCAGGCAATCAAACTTTTTGGCGAGGCGAGCTCCTTGGCTGTGTGCAAGCGGAACAGGAGTTTGCACCAACTTATTTACGGGTAATGGAGCACAAAGCTTTCGCCGGAGAAACTCAGTAACCTGGTGTACAACAATTGGAATATCCAATTCTCGACGTGGAGAGAGCGAGGGGATGTGGAGGGCATCCACATCGTCGAAGGACGACAAGTTGCCGAAAAAGGAAGTTGAGGAGTGGTACGAGACTTGGGTTGCGCGAGTTATTGAAGGGACAACTGCCGCAGCAGCTGTTGCGGAGGTCTGCGTCGACGATGCTCCACTGACCCGCAAATGGCTGAAAAACAGTGAGGAGGACAACTTTGCAGATAATGAGGACGACATTGCCGTGCTTGGTGTGTTGCAGAGAACATGCACGCAAACGTAAAGCCCTGGAAGCGCCGAGCGAAAGAGTTGCGCAGAAAGTCGGGTCTCCAAGAGCCCGAACCCAAGTTCATGTATACCTTGGAGGGTCGTGACCGTGCCTTGAAGGCACGTCAAACCGCCGATTGGGTGCAGGGGAGGGAGGCGTCGTTGAGTTGCGAGAGACGCAAAAGGAAAGCAGCAGCAGCGGACGCTGGCGAACAACTACCGGCAGACAAGGGAAAGAGGAAGGTTGGGGAGGAGGAAGTTGTTCCACCAAAAAGGAAGAGAGGGCGTCCTCCTCTTTCGCCTGCGAAGAAGGCTGCAAAAACAACAGCGAAGAAGGTTGGATTAGGTGCACCGGCCAAGGCAACAAGGCCCCTAAATAGGAGAACGACATAGGTGATAGAAGGCGACGAGGATAATTTGCATCGTAAGCAAAAAAATAAGTCTTCTTCATCTACGTCGTCATCATCAGAGGATAGTGCTGCACATAATAGTGAGGAGGAGGAGGAACTATCCCAACAATCGGGCGACAATGGAGAGCCAGATGTAGATGAGTCAGAGGGGGACCCGTCACAGCCAGAGTCTTGAGGGGAGTCAAACTCGGGGAAGCAGGCCGAGTAACCCGTAGGAGCAGGCTGAGTAACTTGTAAGAGCAGGCCGAGTAACCCGTAGGTTTTGCTGCTTTTGGTGGCCGACACTCCAGTTTTATGAACGTAATTTGTGTTTAATCCATTTCATCTGTCATTCCGAATCTGACTCTGTTTTTTGCTCTGAATCTTCTGTCGGTTCGCGTTTCTGTCTGCGTGTTAACAACGAAGATGCTTCGTCTCTGATTGCACACATGTTGCTCAACCAACAGGAAAGTGAGTTGTGATCACTGCCCCCGAGCCCATTTTCTGTATGCAAAAGTGTGTTGCTTCGTTGATGCTATGCAATCTGTGAATACCTAGAGTAATAAAAAGGACAAGGAACTATAGGAAAAAGTAAAATTAAACAAAATAACCGCACGCATCTGGCACATATGCGCCCGGTCCGTGCGCATGTCGCAGCGCATCTAAGCACAGCGCACCAGATAGTAGCGTAGCGCATCGCGCGCTGCACACCCCGGTGCTCGTGCGCACAGGCAAGCACACACCTGGGATTGGCACATCGCACAATGCACAGCGCACAAGCGAGGTGCGCCTCAAGTATGCTCTAGACTCTCAAATTTTCGAGATCAACGCCTGGTTCCACTTACTCTACAATCTAGACTTGTACTCACCAAGAGAACCTCACAAAGTTGTCAGAAAGCACTCTCGGAGAGCACTCTCGACGAGTCTAGAGTTTACAGCCTGCAACGTGATGTTTCGAGTGTGCTCCCTCCTACCCTCGCTTCGACCTTTTTTTTTCAATACTGCACCTCAAGGCCCGACTGTCCGAACAAGCTTGCGTTGCGTCGTCGTGCTCTTGAATCGCCCACCAGAGTCTTAGGGCCTCGCCACACCACTCTCGAAATGTGAAAAAGACGAGAATGTGACAGGTGTATCTGACCATGTTCTAGGGGGAGGTTCATTCTCATTTTCTATATTTCGAGAGTGGCATGGCGGTGCCCTTAGTAGGGTTTGTGAGTCTAGAGAAAGGGCCTCCAGGCCGTCCTTGGGGTCTGAGGACGAATCCTAAGCGGAAATTGCGATTTTCGGATGCTTCGTTCCAGCTGTCCTCGGGGAATCGCTCTGATGACGGATCCTCGGGGCCCTCCCGTTGCACGTTTAATACGATTATACGCGCCCGCGCAGGGTCTGTCCGTCTTCCGACTTCGAATATTCGCCCACGAAGCATGGTGGTCCAGAAAGCGAACGGCACGAAGACATGAGGGGCCCAAAAAAAAATTGAATATGGGAATATCCCTGTTCGAAATTTAAAATTTGAAATGGCAACGCCTGGACGATGTTGAGGCGGCGGACGTGCATGTCATCGAAGGGGCAGTGTGGTGAGCGCAATCTTTGTGACTCCCGGTTGGGTTCATCATCTCCTCATGTACTTCCGTTTGCAGACGCTCTCGGACGGCTTGTAGTGAAGGTTGTGGCAAGCGAAGCGAGACATCTTCACTCGGGCTTGCAACTTGAAGGCATGAGGAAGGGTGAAACGGCAGCGGTTTTCGGCGGCGACGTCTGTTGGTGAAGTTTGATTCCTGTCTTCACGGCTGCGAAAACCCGCAGTGTACTCCCCTCCCGTTACGGTTGCAGAGGTGAAGACGGTGGGCATCCTCCATAGCTCCTTTGTCGTGTTCAAGGAGCGAGATGGAGGGTTGTCGTACACATGGTCGTGCACTGTTGACGTCCACTGAGAAGATAACTGTTGTGGCGACTGCGATGGTCATGGTAATCCGCAGCCAGGTGGAGAGAGCGGCAAGGCGCATGAAGCACACGATTTCAAGGCGGCGAGAGGATGTTGGTGTAGAGGGTGGTTGATGCCCTGGACTGCGTTAGCACTTCGAAGGTCGTCGCTCAACTGTGCGCAGCGATCGGGTGCGGTGTGGTCCTTAGGGCAACTCCATGGTGGTGGATGAAGCGGAGAACAGACGGTACTTGGAAAGATTTGCAGGTGTATGATGATGCTACGGACAAGTACTTCCGAGAGAAGCTCCGCATGTCCCGTAGAGTGTTCTTGGAAATCATCAAAGAGTGTTCACCTCATTTGCAATGACAGTTAACGTTCTATAGGGAGCCACTTTAGCCCAAGCAGATCGTCACGTACACGTTGTACCGATGGGCATCAGGCGAAACTTACAACAACAACACACCATCTTTCGGCATCGGCAGAGCATCTGGACTCGTCGTGTTCACGATGTTACAGCCGCTCTGTTAAGGGTGTACGGCCACAAGATATCATGGTCCGCAAGGGTGCGGAAACAAGTGGTGCTTCAGACGTTCGCTGACAAAGGTTTCCCCAACTTCCATGGAGCGGTGGACTGCACACACATCTACATGGACAAACATGCGAACGCTCCCTGCCAGAATTACTCTAATCACAAGGATCAGTTCTTCGTCATTGTGCAGGTGGTGGTTGACCTCGATTTGCGTGTGCTGGATATGTTTGTCAGATATCTAGGGAGCTGCTAGGACATCAGGGCCATCCAACTGTCAAGTCTGTGAAGGACGAATGAAGCATAGAAGAGGGTTTGCTATTTCACGTGCCACTTGTTGTGATGCGGGGCGGGGAGAGGAAAAATGGATACATCTCGGCCGACAACGGGTATCCTTCTTCTGAATGGGTGGTGGTACGGTATGGAGGGATCGATCAGCATCCCAATGAGGCATTGTTCAACAATAAATAAAAGTTTGACAGAGGGGCGCTGTGGAGAGGGCGTTCGAGAGGTTGCAGGGGATGTGGAGGTTGTTCCTGCGGACGCACAAGACGAACCTGGACACTTTGCCGCAACCGTTCATGGTTGTCTGCATTTTACACAACATTCTTCTCGATGTTGTCATCGAGTTTGACGACAATATGTTGTGGGACGTCGCCACCAACAGAGTGCGGCACCGAGTGGACCTCAACATTCTTCATCCCCTGTAGCCAGCGGTCATGATGACATCGACGGACGAGGCGTGACGACATTTCGCAGTTGGATAAGATGTTCATACACAAATGCTTCGGAGGTGCTTTTATGATTATGTTTTACCATTTGTCACGGTTTTTTTTTTTTTTTTTGCCTCACACGGCGATGCTAATACATCCTGCTTAAACACTGGCACGACAGAAAGCAGAACGGCCGATGTCACATAGAAACGCCAATGACGATGTACACAAACACATTCAATGAATATGAAGTGCACCGACAACAATCACGAAAAGCTCCTCGAGGCGGCACTCCTATCAAACACATGTTAGAAAACAACCACCCATTTCATCCGTAGAGTTTTAACATACCAATAAAGCGCCGCATCACAATTTTTCAGACTCTTCAGCCATGCAGGGGTAAACACGAACGACGAAGGATGAAGATAATTATCGCCAAAGCGGTGGCGGGCTCACCCGCATTCGTCCAACAACGACATGAAACTGGAAGTTCATGACGGAAAAAAAAAAAAAAAACACTAACAACGAATGAGATGCTCCCCTCTATTGCAAACAATCGATGTCATACCCCCAATACATCCGCTTACAGTGCACTGCGCGCGTTGTCGAAAACCCCCCGCATGCGCACGCGACAGCCCCCGCCACGAACCCCCGACCCATCCTCAGAGGCAAGACTCCCTCATCCATGTCATCCCCATCAACCACCCCCTGTCTACACCTGCGCAAGCCATCCATCACCCCCCACCCCGGCCCCCCCAAAAGCCATCCCACGCCCTCCACGTTTCTCCATCCCCCCCGCCCGCCACCCCACCTCCTTGATGACCTCATCAAGATGCGCAATCCCACGAAGGCGTCTACGAGGTGCCACCGTATTGACTGCCATCGTCCTTCTCAATTACCACCGGAGGGCCGATGCCTACCCAATCATGTGTTCTAGCTTTGTATGCACTCTTTAGAGCCTCGTTCTGATTGAACACCACCTCGCAACGTGAGGTGGGGTTTTCCCATGCGATCCAACACCACGTTTGTGTGTCCACAATATGTCTTCGTCGGTTGAAGATGTAAGAACCCGCTGTGATGAGTGTGGGTTTTGCGACCAATGATGCGTAGAAGGAGGTCTCGTAGTGGGAGCGCTCATCGTCGCCACCCATGGGCACTATCCACATGCATGCGCTCAATAGTACACAAAGGCAATCTGCAAGCCTGTTAATCCTTTCCTGTTTCAAACGACCGCCATCCGCCCATTGCCCGCACCACCGTGCGTCTGTCCAACACTCCACCAACCGCACAATTGTAACCTCCTAGTGCGCCACCATGTCGTCATTTTCGGGCCTGTTGACGATCTTCACGCCCACAAACCACAGAGACACATCCATCTTCATCTAAAGCGTGTAGTAAATAAAGGTCGAGGAAACCACTCTCACCCACTCCATCTCTGCCAAACAAGTGATGTACGATCTTGCACGAGCAAAGTCGTTCGACCTTGACGGCGACTTGGAGCTCATCCGTGTTTTCCCATCACAACCTTCAGGAGGTTTGAGGGGATGATGTCCACCACACGCACATGATCCCAGCCAACAAAAGTACGTCCTACCACATCTCCATTGAAGACCGTGTCGTTCATCACCACAACAAAAATGGTGGAATGGCCATTGCTATGTGTGTGTTTTGTATGTGCGGGTGTGTATGTGTCGCAGCGAAATATGGTCTTTCCATGCTCAATCGAAACAATCCGAAAATAATGCCACCCAAAACAACCGGCCGACATTTTTTGTGCAATAACAGAATGTTGCTTTCGGTACACCCACGTCATCAAATCATCATCAGTCTTTTTTTTATATCCTGTCATTCCGCTTTTTGTCACAAGCATGCACCGATGTCATGGACAACATGAAAGCATTTTTGCAAGTACAGTGGCAGGATGCAGCAAAAAAAAAAATAAAAAAAATCACCATCCGTTGCATGAAACTTCATTGAATTCGTTCTTATCTTGACACATATGATTTCTTAGGCTATTGCCACCATCGACGAACCTCATTGGACGAGATTCCGGTCGCACACCAGAGAACAGACTGGCGAACCAACCACTTACAGTGGGAATGCAACACATTACAAAAATGTCATCTTTGAAAATTTGATTTACAACAATACACGCCTGGATGAGGACAAGACAGGACGCAGCAACGATGACACGGGGATGGACGTGACTGTCATTGCTCGTCGTAAAAAAACTCAAAAATACCAACCCAGGATGCACAAGAAGTACATCGCCTCCCTGTCCCTACGGAACCAAGACAGTGCAATACACACAGCGATGGGCGCGACGCATCCGTGACACGGACTATGCAGTTCCTTAATGTACACGAAATTACACCTACGTGAGGAGTCGCTTTTGGAGGAGTCTCTCGGAGCGAAGGGCCGCATGTGGGCCAACCCCGCGACCATGATCGGGACAACACGTCAACACGAGGACTGGCTTACGACAATCGCCGGATGTCGATGTCCTGTCACCAACACACATGATGGCGGACGGGAAGACTTCGAAGATGTATCAGCGCACGACATTAAGACCTCTCACGGATGGCTTTCACAATGTCCAGGAGGGCATTGCATATCATGACGTTCGCCTGGTCGGCCTTCTCGTAGTGCTCCTTCTGCACATCCACCTCCCTCTCCAGAATGTCGCAGTGCCCCGTCAAATTGGAGCACTGCCTCTTGCTCATGTTGTCGACCGTCGCCGCCATCAACTTCCCGTGCTTGTCCATGACGTCGCCGATCACCTCAAAGATCAGTTGTCTCAAATTCTTCCGTTTGCCGCCCCCACCCCCGCTCCCCGTGCTGAAGGAGGACTCCTTCGTCGATCCGTTCTCATGGTTTTGTCCATCCCCGCCTCCCTTGCTAGCCACGGATTCGTTCCTACTGGCACAGGGGGGCAGAAACCCTCTAGGCGCGCCTATGTCGACAAGGCTTGTGGGGTGGACAATGTGATCGCCCCAAGTCATCGCCTTCATATCCTCATACACACGGCGGTTAATTTGAAACTCGAAGCCTTTCTCCTTTCTCTCATGCGGCGTCAATGTGAAAAAATCCTCCTTCCGAGATTCACTCATGAACTTGTACACGGTCTTGGGCTGCTGGAAAATGTTGTCCCATTTTTTCTTATAGTCCATAGCCTTCCTGCTCATCACTCCCACATGCTTCAGCCTCTTCTCGACATCGTCCCTCTTCTAATAGTTCATCTTCATGCGTCCGTAGTTGTGGCCCAAGCTGGCGAGACGCAACTCCTAGTCTCTTTTCACTCGAACGAGATCAATAATATGGTCGACGGTCCACAAATCGTTGTTTTTCGCCCCGTCGCCTGCGACACTGTCCTGCATAACCTTCTTGCCTTGTCGCCCTCAGCGCAGTTCCGCCGCCTTCTGTCTGCCCCGGCATCCGCCTCTCTTCCTTCCCACTGGACGAATCTCCATATCTTCGTCATCATCACGGTCGCCCTCGTCCGCCCTGCATTCTTCACCCTCCCCACCATCGCAACCCATGAAGATATCGTCGTCTCCGTCGTGCATGTCGGCCACCCCTTTCGTTATGCCGAAAGTGTTCCCTTGCCGCGTTTGTTACCAATGATCCCTCCAAACTTGCTGCCCTACCACCTCAATAGTAGAGCAGTCCTCGGCGTCCCCTCGTCCATGGATTGGATCGTCGTGTGTCGCTGATCGAGAGGCCCCCACGCTCATTGTCTTCGTCCTTGTAAGCGCCACTCTTGTTGTACTCCTCACACCACCCCTAGACGATGAAACGAAATCACGATCATCCAACACCTCTTGTGAATAGGATCCAAGGATCTTGGAACCCCCTCCCGCCCTCAACCTCAACTTCGCCAAGTATTCGCTCGTAGCTGGATCCCGTCGGCTAGCTCAGTAGGTTTCATGCCTGAGCGGCACCGCGCAGGTGCTGGGTTCTATTCCCGTTGCCGTCACTTTCAATGGCCTGAAGGATTGGTGGCCACGGCCAGTCAACACTGGTAACTCGCTGGGGCGAGTTGTGCCGCCCTGTAACCCGTTGCAATACGGGAGTATCGGGCCAAGTGGAAGTCGCTGCTCAGGTCCTGCTGCGGCCGATAGGGACACACCCAATACGCATCCAATAAAAGAGCTCTCAGGTTGAGTTCCGAGTCAGAATCATCATAGCTGACATTCATGATTACGATGCTTATCAGGGTTGAGACCCTCAATTTCACGAGATTTCCAGAGGCAAAAAAATTCTCAACATACCTGTCACAACATAAGCTCAATAAGGAAGCTCAATAAGTCATGATCATGACATATAACCTACAATAATAACTCCCATAACGATCTCGAATTACCCAGGGCCGGTCACCTGTGGATATATCTCAAGACTGTCGCCCTTTAAAAAAAAAAAAAAAAAAAAAAAAAAAAAAAAGCTGGATTGATGACCAAGGTGTGTGTGTCGGCCGGCCGACTGCCGGACCTGAGACCGAAGTTGAGATTCACGACCCTAGCGCTATAGGCATCCGGGGTGTGTCCATCGAGCAGCTCCATGTACGTCGGTGTTGTTGGTCGTGTGAAGAACCGTTGCCCACAGGAACCGTTGAAGATCGATTTTCCCCGCCCTCGTCAGCACTTGGAGACAATAAGATCTCGTGCGTCGACAGGTGGTTGTACACTGTCGGGTTGTACTGCTGCCTGCCACCTTGTACAGCGTTGCATCGCTGGCGTGAAGTTCCCCCTGGCCCTGATGAGGGCGTGTTGTTCTTCACACTGTTGTCCATCTTCCTTGCCTTGAGCGACGCTCGCCTCCTCGGTTTCCTTCCAGGAACGCGCCCGAGGAAACAAATGTGAAAGACAAGAACGACCAGGAACAGCACAACCATGCGCAATAGCAGCGACAGACTGAGGTACACGTCAGCCACGAACGACAACGAAGCCAAGACAGCACATGCAGCTTCGTTGTCGCATCTGCCATAAGTGCCGACACACGGCAATCACGAAGACGATAAGGACAGCAGATTCGTGCAACAAGCGCCTTGTCGTCAACACGGCTACATATTCCAAAATTCCGACCCGTGGGAGGCCTGCCCGAACGGCAGCCCCCCCCCCCCCCTTCCCCCCTAGGCCGCCTGAAGATGTCAATGCACCATGCCGCGAATCGCCGCCAGCGGTCAACCCCGGAGGCCGTTGGAGGACTTCTTCAAGGACTGCCGACGATGGCCGTCTTCCGCCCACTGGACGACGAATGGACCACCTACCGCCTGCACATTTCCTCCAAGGCTCAACGCCGCCACCCCGCGATTCGCGGCTCCTCGGGCTTCGATGGACCTCGTGAGGTCCCCCGGACCCGACGACGATTTGCCTGGGAAATCCTCGGTGCCCGAGGATTTGTCCTCAGACTGTTTTCACATTTTCTTTTCGAAAACAGGCTCCGAGGAGAGGTGGAACAACGACGAAATCCTTGGAGTCGCTGTCCCCGACGAGTGTCTAACGAGGCCCTAAGTGGAGCGAGGTTTCTTTTTTCGAGACCTCTGACAGCTCCAGAAGCACTCACAAAAATTTTCGTGAGTCTAGACTCTAGAGTAGTGGAGCGAGAGCCCATTTCTCAATTTATGTGTGTCATCCTTTTTTTTTTCTTCTTTTTTTTTCTGCAGGGGCCATGCTAATCTTTTCGGTGTCGTTCCAAGTTCCACCAATGTCTCCAAGGACTGCGCCGTGTTTTCCATGTACAGGAATGAAAGAAACAACGGGAAACTACACCGGAGTCACAAAAACGAGTTATAATTGCACTATGGGCCAAGATACAGCTTCGCATTGCAGTTTGGGTAATGTATCCAAACCAACTTTTTCTGGCCAGGTAGGGTCCCCGAAGTGCAATTACAACCTGTATCTTGGCCGCATAGTGCGATTATAACTTGTTTTTGTCTCTACTGAAGTTACCCCAAGAAACAAAGTATGCTATCCCTGAATTTTTCTGCCCCCCCCCTCTCCCCCCTCTGTCTTACGCGGTGCACAAGGAAGTTGGCCTGAGGGTTGCTCAACTTTTTTTTTTTTTTTTTAATTAAGCAATGTCCCTAAGGACTTGCTCATCATTATCATTATCATTTGCTGTTGCCTGGGCGTTGTTGCCCTTTTTTTTTTTTTTTTTTTTTTTTTTTTGCGTGT
>BFEA01000404.1:848465-859998 GCA_003427395.1 Chara braunii
ATTGGTCGATTGATTGATTGATTGATTGATTGATCGTGGAAAAAAAAAAAAAAAACGAAAAAAAAAAGTAAAAAAATTCATTCAAAACATTGATTGATTGATTGATTGATTCGCAGTGTGGGGGTCGCCTCCCCCCCCGAACACACACACACACACACACACACACACACACAAACGATCGCGACCTTTTTTTTCTTTTTTCTTTTAGATTGATTGATTGATTGATTAGCAGTGGGGGGGTCGCCTCCCCCCCGCGAACCCACACACACACACACACACACAAACGATCGTGGCCTTTTTTCTTTTTTCCTTTTTTTAATTGATTCATTGATTGATTATTGGTTGCTTGATTGATTGATTGATTGTTCGTGGGGGGGGCGCCTCCCCCCCGCGAACACACACACACACACACACACACGCACACACGCACACACGCACAAAAACAATGTATATTTCCATTGTTTCCATGTTCTCGCAGTAAATTCATTTAATTTTCCTTTTTTTTTCTCTCGATTTTCCACCACCAATTGTTTTCTTAATTTTTTTTTAAAAATACTAGCGTGCCCCTCGAGACCCCCCCTACCATCCCTGGGGGTCACCCCCCCCCCCTCCCCCCCACACCGGGCCCTGGCACGTTCGGACGGAGACCGTCCGTACGCCCGTACGGCCGTCCGTCCGTCCGTACGCACGGGCCGTACAGAGACCTCCCGTACGACGACACTGTCCTACCTCAGTGTGACCAGCACTCAGGACCGTTACCCTAACAATGGGCAGGCAACTTGGACCGAACAATAGTGATAGGCACCAGGGCTGATAGGTTGCCTAGCGCTGGTGGAAGCGGAATCGGACGAGTGAAGTGAGAACTTCGGACACTAGGCCCAGACAATCTACTACAGGCCCCAAGAGACTCTGGACCCTAGGTTCAGACAGGTTAGCACCCATTGAAGCAGTCTTACCGTCCTTCCCCTAGCTTACCGAAGTCCAGGCGGAACTCGGACTGGACTGAGCGACTTATATCCCTACCCTTACCCTAGGGTCTAAGCCTTATATAGCCACCAGACAGTACTATCTGAATGTCTGTAGGAACCCCTTACCTGAACCTACTGCAGATACTAGACCCCACCCAGTCTGATAGTTGTGTAGTTCGCGAGCTATGTGTATACCCGAAGGGTGTGTGTGCTCTGTGAATCTATGTATTGACATGTACAGGCAGCATCATGTGTGTATATCGATGAGAGACGAGGCAAGCTGGACAAGGACTCCCCCCCAAAGTCCGACCCAACTCCAACCCGTGACCTTGTAACATGTAATCGACTGTCTCTACCTTATGAATGACTATCGAAAATGGCACGAACATGTGATATGCCAGACTAGGGAGATCAACAGAACACCCAAGACCAACACCCCCAAGCAACCCCTGCGAAACCCAGAACAAACATACAACACCATGAACAACCCTTGGGTGGTGCGTAGGCAGTGTCTGTAATAGTACCATGCGTCAACCCAAGGGAGTGTATGTCCAACCGTGCGTCAATCTAACGCCCTGCCAGTGTCCATGCGCAAGGCTGCAATTGAGTTTTGAACCCACAACCTCATACCACAACGTGCATTTCCAATCGGTGCTCTAACCACTGAGCTACATCAACTGGACTCGGTCGGTCGGCCCTTCCTGGTGTGCTTAGGCCCTCGTTGGACACCACTCGAACTCGAGGGATGAAGGAAAATTATTCGTTCAACCCCACTGTAACCTGGCCACGGAATGCTTTCTACTTTCCGGCTCTCTAGTGCTACCCTTCGAAACTCAAGTGCAGCCAGGGCAAATTCGCATTTCAGCTCAAAGTACCTCTTCGGGGAGCCTTGAGTTCAAGTGCCAGCGGATATCGCCAGCACTCCAAGTGGGGCTTTTTTTTCTTTTCTTTTTTTCCAGCAGGCGATCTTGGTCGAGGATTCATCAAGTCGTGGAGTTCATTTTGAAGTGCAGGCTGTGGAAGGGTTTCTTCGAGTGTACTTGGAACCATAAATCGAGTAAGTGTAAATTAATCACAATTTCTCGTTTAGTGCACACTTGAAACTCAATTATTTTCAAATGGTGTCGAACGACGCCCTTAGTCATACAGGTAGATCGCCTCAGGCTCGGACTCTATAGCTGAGAAAGGTACTAGTAGCTTACCCACCAGTACATTCAGCAATAGCTGGAGACCCTTTTTGCAGGCCGCCCGCCGCCTATTCGAGCTGGGCCTCAAAAAAATTTCTAGGCGACAAGTTTTCGTTTCAGCAAGGCTGGGTCCGTGAACTGGCGGTTTAAACCACCAGTACATAGCCCCCGGCAAGATGAGAATCCGATTGAGCCTCTCCGGAATTTCAAAGGCTTCGGACAGGGTGTTCAAAGGGCTAGTAGGAAAAAAATTGTCCCATGCCAAGAGGTGGCACTAGGCCCAACCCTGAACCAAATATATATATATCGTCACAAACAGAACTGCCCGGTAAACCGTAGGCAGAGAGAGAGAAGAGGACAACAAACGAGGGACTCTGACAAACTGTTTCGTCGGAGTTATATGTATGTATATATATACAGGGTAACCGACGTTCAGGACGGGCTGAACGCCTGAACCCGAACGCCCGAACGTATGGGATCCCTTGGGGATGCTTTCGGCCGTTCGGGTCAAATGCGAACCGGAAAAAAAAAAAAAAAAAAAAAAAAGAATAAAAAAAAAATGGGAAAAAAGTTATGAAAAAAAATTAATTAAACAAGATTTGCCTGAGCATTACATCCAAAATCCTTACCAAATTTGAAATAAAAATAAAATACAAAAAAACAATACTAAAAAAATAATTAAAAAAAAAAACTTTAATGAGTGCGCGAACACATTTTCGACACTGCCATCTTTGGCGATTTTTCATTTGTTTTCGGCATAACTAAATGCCCTGAATATTTACAGATGTGTACCTCACATAATGCAAAACCCACTAAAAAAGTTTCAAAAAATAATAAAATTGTTTAGACCCCGAACTAAAGTGAAAACAAAAAGTAAAAAGTGAAAAAAAAATTGGGCGAGGACGTTTTGACACTGCCATCTTTGGCGATTTTTAATTCTTATTTGGCTGAGCCGAATCACTTGAAACTTTATAGGCATTTACCTCACGGCATAGAGAACTAACAAAAAAACAATTTAGAAAAAAAAAACTATTTTTAGGCCCCAAAAGAATTTTTGGCGGGGGCCAAACGCCGTCGGGTTCGGACCCCGTACGGGACCCCGAACTCCCGTACGTACGGTGGTCTGCCCCGGGACCTCCGCACATACGGGCTGGTATATATATATATATATATCGTCAAATAGAACTGCCCGGTAAACCGTAGGCAGAGAGGGAGAAGAGGACAACAAACGAGGGGCTGTGACAAACTGTTTCGTCGGAGTTTCACCGACTCATCAGGAGGATTCCCACCCCCAAACGGGCCTTTGAAATAAAGGGGTAATTTTTTGCAAAATACCCCCATAAGTTGAGATATATGCCAAAATGCCCCTAATCGATGTGGGTAGAGCAGAATGCCCCTCTGACAAAAAAAAAATTGGTGAAATACCCCTGGCATCAGTTGGACCCCCATCTTTGCAATAGACCCCTACCGGGTACCTTCCAACTTTGCAAAATGCCTCAGTACTTGCGAACTTCGCCTAGGCGCTATTGCAAAAGGCCAAGGGCCAAACGGGGAGTTTCAAAGATTTCGGCTCAAAAGGGTATTCCACTCTACCCACAACTTTCAGGGGCATTTTGGCTTATATCTCAACTTATAGGGGTATTTCGCAAATTATCCCAGAAAAGAAAAGAAAACTCCATCCCCTTCCCCACTTGACCGATTCTCTTTCCCCAGGGGTGAAGTCCCACTGCCTTAGTTTAGAAAACGCATCGTGGAGTTTTGAAGTACGTGTGGCAAGAGGTGACGATTCGAAGCCGTCGATGGTCGTGTCGATCGTATGGTGATACAATTGTTGTTTTTTTTTAGCCAATTTCTCTGTTGGGAGACGTAGGGTACGTAATTTTTATGATATTTTCCTCCAATAAGTGGTAATACAATTTGCCCGCATAGGTTTAGTTATGTACCCTGCCCCCCCCAAGATAGATAACTCAACGTACCGCAACACGCTCGCGAGGTCCACTCCGATCGAAAATCCGAAAACATAAGCACGTACACGGCGCGCCGTCCCGTCATAGGCGGCTCCCCTGTAACCGTCTGACAGTGTTCATGCACGTTTCCATACATCACGCCTTAGCAAAGTGAATGTGGACGAAGAAGGCAGAAATGGGGGGGCATCAAGGACCTTATTGTTTCATCCGACGTATAGGGCGTGACTGTTTCCACTCGCATGCGGTTGTGTTGTACATCTGTATCCGGACGAATTAGTGGGTAACATGCAGCGCTTAATTTCACGTTATCGTTAGCCCCAAAATGTTACTCGAATTAGTGGTGACGTGCAGGATGTTGCACATACGTATCCGGACTGAAAAGTCGTATGGGAACAGGCCACGGGAAAATTCGACGCCGCCCTCCACCCGGAGCGACGTCCTCAATCACGGACTGTCCCATGAGTCGATCACAACTGAAAGCCGTACATGGAGAAATGCGATCATCGTATTGAACCGTGCTTTGCGATGGGTGGGGACGATACACTTCCGTAGTACAGCTCTTGCCATGGCGTTTCAGTCACAAATTTAGTGCCCTTGCCTTGCAGCTTGGTATGCTCTGTAACGCCCTTGGGTCACGTCGCGTGCCGCACCGTACCGTCAATGCTCGGCGGACTGTCGGGATCGTTTGCCTTTTCGGGACACAGCTATTTGGGGAAGTGTCACCGTTTGGAAGCGGAGAGGAGTTTGCCGTTTGGGGACATAGCCAATACAGGAAAGTCCGAACGTTTGCCTTACATCAGGGGTGGCAACAGCCAACCCTTCGGACTGTCCAGCATAACCGACTGGACTTACAACCAGGACGGTGGCCTCAGGTGGATGGAGGGAAGTCAGAACCCGCATTTGGGGATACAGGCCGATGGGACTCAGCAGTGTCTCACTCCGCGTGCTGTATTCGGGGCGTTTGGTGAGTATGTTCCTCCTGTAACGCCACTGGTCACACTACGGTTCGGAACTGCAAGCAGCAACGAGGACGCCCTGAGGGAGCAGCTACGACTACGGGCAATGGCAATGGTTGGGTGCCAGGTGCCATCCTTGGGCCTTGCAAGATCAGGCATTTCACCTCTGATTGCTCAATCACTCGGGGCAGAGGATGACGTTGCAGGGGCTGGGGGTTCTCCTAACGCCGTGTCGTCGGTGTCGCACCAGGCTATTCACCCCTCTCCTCACGCAGTTCGACCGTCTGTCTGCTACACGCCAGGCAAGGACTGTCATCCGCCTGCTGATGGAGGAGTGGTGGGTAGTGGCCATCTGTACGATCGATCATCTGATGAAGAAGAAGGCCGTGCTGGCCTTGTCACACCACCTGCCAACCTGCGTGGATGTGGGATGGACGGGGGATTTTCGGGTTCAGGAACATGAGTGCTTTGGCATAACACTAGTCCCCTTTGCACAGGTTCGGATGGTGGGATCGGTGGGCGGACTGGGTCGGACGGTGCACATGCGGCACCTGCACGAAGGTTGTCTGTCATTGAGCAAGCTATTAGAGATGTGGAATTTGGCAATGTGGATGAACTGCTAGTGCTTCCTGTTGCAGACACGCATGGCACTCCAACACATGGGGTTGGTGAAGGTCATGGGCATGCAAGTGCTGCGGCCACAAGCAATGCAGGAGATGTCGAGGGCGCAAATGGTGAAAGAGGTGGTCCACAAGTGGATGAATGTGACGATACGCCTATCATGGAGCCGAACAAGGACCGTTGGGGAGAGGATGAAACGTCGCAGGTGTGAGCTGAAGCTTGCTATGGGTGATGATACGCAGGCACTCGGACGAGCAAGACAGATGAGGGGGTTTCGGCCCACTGTTAGTAAGCGGTTGAAGCAATTGGGTTTCACGCGAACTTCTGAGCAATGCAAGAACAAGTTCCATTTTGTTTTGTCTTGTTACAAGTCAGTGAAGCGACATGAGAAACGGTCGGGGAGGCCCAGCTATTGGGACATGAACAACTCACAGCGTCAAATGTATTGCGTCGTCCGTGGTATGACATCATAAACCCAGTCGAGGACGACACAGAAACCGTTAACCTCGACCACCTAAGGGATTCTGGAGGGAACATGAATCCCGGAGGTAGGAAGGGAGACGGGGAAGTCGGCGACAAATCTGGTTCAGGGAGTCGTTCGCCGACTCTCGACGAAGGCCCCCCCGGGTTTACACAGCCCACGGGCACAAGACATGGTGCTACCAGTGCAGATGACGATGGAAGTCCGAGAGCTGGTAGACGCTCTGGGAGATTTTTTACAATGCCAGATTCTTTACTATTCATCACAGCACAGTCACATCACCACACTTGGACTTCGACGTACGGTGGCAGCAAGGGGGCTGAAACGGACACATCTTGACGGTTTTCAGAGCAAGTGAAGTTATGGACGACAAACATAACAGAGATCGAAAGTGTGGTAGTCGATAAACCCACTCAAAATCTGTCAACTGCACCAAAAATTGTAAGCCAACAAACAACTTCATCTCTCTCTCTCTCTCTCTCTCTCTCTCTCTCTCTCTTTTGCAATCTCTCTCTCTCTCTCTCTCTCTCTCTCTCTCTCTCTCTCTCTCTCTCTCTCTCTCTCTCTTGCAATCTCTCTCTCTCTCTCTCTCTCCAAGTTTCCGAAGAGGCAGCTTGATGTCAACATCCGCAAAGACATCATCCCAAAATTGCGGACCTTCAGCATGGAGTTCTGAAACGAACTTCAGGGTGGACCTTTCTTTCTCGAGCTCAGCCACACGCTCCTCCAGTGAAGCACACCTCGGGCAGTCATGGCCCATACTCGACGAAGCACCGGATGTTGTCGGACCAACTGATGCCCCTTCCGACCACCCCCCTTGTTATCGGCACTCCCATATACATCAATGCATGCATTCCATCGCAGATGTCTTCAACTTTCGGGTGCGCACCATCCTTCCCTCCATAAACTATTTCGTCGCAGAACTTCCACGCGGTTGTGGCTTGCTCCTCCGCATGCTGTAGAGCCGTCTCTGCTGCACACAGTCGCCTGGAAGCTTCGTCACGTTCTGCATGAGCCCGCCGAAGACTGTCATTTGTTTCCTGCTGTTCCATGCGACTCTCCAACAGCATCCGCCTGCAGTCGTCGTACCTCTGTCTGCATCCCAAGTACTCATCTACGACGCGCGAAAACCAATGGACAAACCTCGCACGAGCGTTCCTCAGGCGTTGCATGACAGCGCCGGCCCATCGACGTGCGTTCTCATGTGCTTCATCAACATCCGTCTCGCATCTCTGCTGGCCGTTGCGGATGCGAACGGTGATGGAGTCACCTCTCCCAATAAGGTAATGATGGAGTGTAGACAGATCGCGCAGACAGGTGTCAATGTCAAACACCATGTCATTCTGCAAAGACCGGTAGTCTGCATCACTCCCTCGTTCTCCAAAACTGTGGTCCACCATTAACAGCTCCCAGCCGCGGACCCAGCGTGATCCGGGGCGAAGCGGCACAAAAACTCCTCCTAAACTACGACTTACAGTGAACTCAATTCGTTCCGAAGTAAGGAAACGACACGAGGACAGGGTCAATGTCGTCCTCTTAATCTCTCCTCATACAAACGGTTCACCTCCGTGCACAGAACTTCCCTAAAACGCATGCCCGCATCCCTTCACATCCCCCCAGCTTCACCGTCGGGCATGCGGGCACCGGGGACATCATCCAAATCGTCATCGGACATGTCATCATCCTCGGGGAGGAAATCACCCCACTCCAATAGCAGATTGTGTAGGATGCAACATGCCTCAAACTCGTCCCCCGCTATCTCCAGATCTGTCACATGGGGCCTGAAAAAAATCTTCCACCGCTTTTTGAACACCCCAAAAGAACGCTTAACAGTCGAACGCACAATCTTCTAGAGGGAATCAAAGATATGGATGCGCCGCACAGCACGGTGATGGCCATTAGGAGTCGCGAGCCACGGGAGACTTGGATACCCCTGGTTCGCAAGCAAATAACCTCCGGGAACACCGGGAATTACAGGCCTTTCTTCCCGGGTCGGGTCATTCGGGTCATCTGCGAACAGGTCCCCAGAAAGAGCATGCTGCCACAATGACGTGTTTCGTAGCACTCGGCCATCAGCGACGGTCCCCGGAAAGCCGAAACAAAAATTAAGTACCCGCAAATCCCCATCGCACACAACTTGAGCAACAAGGCTGAACCGCCTGGTTCTACCGGAACAGTACGCATCACCATCGCCTCGTCGAGGCTTATCGACGTACACATGGGTGCAGTCAATGCAGGCCCAACAGTTGGGGAACCCCAAGGCCTTGAATTTCATTCTTGCATGTCGTTCCTCGTATGAACCCCATCGCACAACATCCGGATAGCATTGAATGATGGCCTCGGACACCTCGCGGACAGCACAGAACCCGCTTGTCTTTCCCATCCCGTACGCGGTCGTGGAGTGGCGGTGTGCGTCCCCATGGGACCAACGGTGCAGCGCATACGCCAACTGCTGCGCCAGTGGCAATGGACGTCGATAATTCGTCGTCTGTTTCGTCAAATGGGGATGCAGCTTTCACAACAAACGGTTGAACGTCGAACACTTCATTTGCAGTAGAGTGGAGTAGTAGTCCTCCTTTGCATCGTCTCCGATTTCCAAATCCTTCCACAACCCTGCGGACCTCCGCATCACCCACCATCGCGGCGGATTTCGTGCAATGATCTGTGTGTCATCGATAATTGCAGGCCATTGTCTTTGCCCCTCCTCCGTTTGCCTGTGCGACCGTTGGTGGGATTGCCAACAGATGGACCTGTACCCCATAACCTATCAAAGACATTCCAAGCGTCCTCCTCCATTTGCCTTACGCAGACGAGGGCCGCGGCAATTGCATTGTCAATCATCTTCCGCCTTTTCCCCATGCCCCAAGAAGACCCCTTTCGAGGCCGATAGGGGGAAATTGGGGAGAAGGTTTCTGCAGCCCTTAAGTACCTCCCCTTCGAACGGGCAGAATGACCCCACTAACCACGTATCTAAACCCCCCCCCCCCTCCCCCCAACCCAACGGATCTTCCAACACGGGAAACACCTCGGTGCGTACAGTCACACCCACACGACTCCAGCAGCAACCCACAGTCGGAGAAAATTCGACGCCCTCGAACCACGAAAGTCGAAGGCGCTTGCAGAGGACGGCAAGCGGATCCCCCCCAAAAGAGAACACTCCAACACACGGACTTGCGAGTGGACGCGGTGCACAAAAGACAGCCGAGAAAACGCAAGGGTTTGAGGGGACATGACATCCTCATACTTCAATCACGTCTGATTCACTCCCGCATGTCATTCTGGGGTACATTAACGACTTCCACGGGCGTTCGTCACGGGGAACAACGGGTGGAAAGGGTGGATTCAATCCGTTACCCTGCGTCGCAAAGGAGCGGTGTGCGCCCTCCACGTGTCTCCGTTTTCACTTCCGCATTGCATTTATGTACAGAAGTTGGCCAAACGCGGTTCGGGGCCTCGCGGACCCACGAACGATTAGTGAGCCAGGGACGAATATCGGGGGCTGTCCTTCGAATGTTCATGAGGTACACGTTCACATACATCCTGACGCAGTTCAATTTGTGGACCCCACAAATCCACAACCGAAAGCCGCTCCAAGCGGAACCGGTGGTGTCAGCACTCCACCAAATCTATGACAATATCTTCCGAGTCCTACAAACAATCTTACTTGAAACTTTTTTTTTGTCATTGCAGCATTTATAAATATGTGAAAATGCTGTCGCACCGTTGCGTTTTCTAAACTAAACTTGGGCGGTGGGACTTCACCCCAGGGGTGAGGTCCCACTAGCAAAGAGGGTTGGATAAATATCCTGAATCTGGACGTATTTTAAGCAGAGACGCTGAAACGCAGTTCAATCTCGACATCCTGCACATTTCCACAAACAAGTCCAGATTCAGGTGGTCAATCCAATCCTCTTTGCTAGTGGGCCCTCGCCCCAGGTTCTCCCGTGAGGAATCCCCCAGCCAGTCTTGTTGGAATCTGTGGATTTCCCCAAACTTTTTGAAAAGGCTCCTTCGATTTTCATTTATTTATTTATTTATTTATTATTTGTTTATTTATTTATTTATTTATTTTATATGTCTATTTATTTATTTATTTTACATTATCTACGTTCTTCTCTCAATTTCACCTCACAGATATACTGGGGCGCGGTTGTACCAGCAAACGAGTAAGGTAAAGTGTCCCACGACAACATGTGTGGACGTCTGTGGGACATCATTTGGTGCATCGATCGAAATCCGAGGGCAACAAAACCAAGATGTTTGTGTATTTAAAAGCTATGTTTTTTTTTTCTCTTCTCTTTTTTTTTTTTTTTTTTTTTTTTTGTGAATGACAGGATGCGGAAAAGAGAAGTCGAAAGTCCCTTTGTGATTGGCGGCTGTCGAAAACCAGAAACAAAAATCTGCGAGTACTTGACAGGTCAATACCAAGCCCCTCTCATACTTCAATTTTTTTTCAATGGCAAAATAGAAAAATCTGCTCTTTTCTAGAATGATACTGTCACCAGCAATAATTAATGTTCTCCATCTGATGGGACTTTTCTGCATCTGGAAAGTAGTGCAGTGCAGCGAGTGAACTTTCTCCTAGAAGATGGGACTATGCAGCGCCATATTGTTTTCCTTTTGTGCCGGTGGAGAATAGTGAGGTGCAGCGAGGACCTACGGTAAAATCGGATCGCATGAAAAAAAAAGAAAGCAGAAAGGTGAAAGAGAAATGCATCTACCTTGGCAAAGCGTGGTTCTTTCAGTTTCTGTTGACAGGAAGTGAGTGACAATCTTGTTTCTTATTTATTCCTATTCACATACTGTATTCAAGCTGTACAATCAAGGGACGCTGGACCCGGTTTCCAGCAGGTTTGCACTGCGGAAAAAAAAAAAAAAAAAAAAAGAAAAAAAAAGAAAAAAAAAAAAACAACCATCTACCTTGGCGAACATACAAAATACAGTGAAAAAGAAAAGAAAAGAAAACAAGAAATTTATCTGCCATACACGCATAGAATGTGCTTTGTTACTCGGAGGGCTTCTGCAGCTTTTGCAAGCACCAAAAAGTTGTGGACCTCCGAGCTCACATGAAGCGGCCACAGAGGTGCCTCACAGCGGCAGCTGTCGATTCTCCTGTTGAAGAAGACGGCCGCCTTTTGCAGCACTTTCAAACATCGACCTCCTTCCCGTCCGGGGAATGTGACAGTGCCATTTTTTTTGGGGGGGGTAACTACACGCAGTCATGAAAGCAGTTTGTAATTGCATTTGAAATTGCATTTTAGCAGTTTAGTCAGGGGCCGAGTTTCAATTGCACTTTGAAACTCGGGCTGCGCAGTTCAGTCAGGGGCCTTGTCTATCCACGAACAGCAGATTA
>BFEA01000404.1:880775-903164 GCA_003427395.1 Chara braunii
TTTAAACAATCTCGATTGCGTCTAAGCCATCTCGATGGACCGCCCCCCACCCCCTCCTCTCTCTCTCTCACTCTCTCTCGCTCGATCTCATTCGCTCAAGCACGCAGGTGCTTTTTTTCCCTCTTATAAAATATCGATGAACCACAGATAAGATATGGAACTGAACGGAGCAGCTACTACGCTTGATCATTGGGGAAGATCGGATATGAAACTGATCGAAGCAGATACTACACTTGATCGTGCGTGTGTGTTGGTGGTGGTGGGGGGGGGAGAGAGGGAGGGGGTGCATAGTTGGGTTCTCTCTCTCTCCCCCTCTTTATTCCTCCCATGTCCGCGCACGACCTCGCGCGCATCTTTTTTCTTTTTTACAATAGAAAGGTCTTGATGGACCGCGCATGAGATACGAAACCGAACGGAGCAGATAATACACTCGATTGTGCGGGAAGGGAGGATCGAATATGAAACTGATCGAAGAAGATACTGCACTTGATCGTGGGGGGGAGGAGGCGCCTAGTTCAATTTTCTCTCTCTCTCTCTCTCTCTCTCTCTCTCTCACACACACACACACACGAGTGGACACATACACACTCTCTCTCTCATAGTTCCAAGACCACAAAAAATGAAAGCAACAGACACAAATAACAAACTCACCGTCAGTCATAAAGGTGCGGTCGTTGGAAAGGCTTGCCGCTGCACAGCTCAAGCCTCAGCGTCCAACATTCAGAATGTAGAGATGGTGTGTCCTGGGTGAGTGTGTGTGAGTGTTTGTTTGCGTGTGCGAGTCTGTGTATGTGTGAGTGTTGTTATGTTCGCTATACAGAACTCACAACATGACTCAGCCAGACTGTTTCGTTGGACTTCCACCAATTCATCAGGAGGTTGAACCCCGACAGTCCGCCCAAGATGAACTGTACGGATGGCCAAGGACTCACCACTTTTGCGTGTGGTTGTGTGTGTGTGTGCGTGTGTGCGTGTGCGTGTGCACGCGTGCGTATGAACTATACGGATTGCCAACGACTCACCACTTTTGCGTGTGCGTGTGTGTGTGTGTGCATGCGTGAGTGTGTGTGTGCACGTGCGTGTGCCGGTGCGCGTGTGCCCAACGTAGAGCGAAGTCGTAGTCGTGCATAGCAGCGTAGAAGTCAGTCGAGTAGCTTGAGTGTCGAAAACAGGCGTGTCGAAAACGGGCGTCTATTCTAGAGTAGTGTAGCATAACTCAGTCGAGTAGCTTTGTCGAACAGGCATCGACTCTAACTCGCCGTCCAGTATACCTGCCCTCAAGTCCACTGTGCACGTGCCCAAGAAAGTAGTCTCTATACGTTGTTGCGGCGCTGGACTGGTAGCAGCACTAAACTGGTAGCGTGTCACGCGGTACCGTGCAGTAGGGCCTGTAACACGCTTTGGCTGCACGGGCCTGTAACACGCTTTGGTACCACCGCTGGCGCATGGGCCGAGCCCAGTACAGGCCCTGGCGCATGGGCCGAGCCCAGTACAGGCCCTGGCGAGGAGCCGCCCCCGACGGTTCGACTTCTAAGAGCAAACGATCAGCAGACAATCGGGACCATCGAGGAGTGTACAGTCGCAGGGGCCCGATCGTCTGAATGTCACAGGCCAAAAATTAGTGATAGTTATATATGTAGGGATGCATAGAGCCTCGCTCCACTAATCCAGACGCGCACAACGGACAAGAAAGATTCGCTCTAGTTTTGCACATTTCGGAAGTAGTGTGGAGAGTGTGGCGAGGGCCATATTGCCGCTATTTGGACATCTGGTGCCCTATTCGGACATCTGGTGCACCGAAATGGGCAGTCCCTGCCAGATTCCGGCCAAAAACAAAACCGTTTCCTTTTTTTTATCAATTTAGTCGAGCGCACCTAGGTTAAAGACACGGCGAACCGTAGATTTAGAATTTTTGTAGAGGCTTCCTGGACTCGTAGATTGGAATCGGCCATGTAGTGCAAAAGTTCTAGATTTTTGTAGAAGCTTCTTGGAACCGACCGTAAGATTGGAATCGGACACCTTGTGAATCTATATGGACAGGAATTCTAGAAACTCGGACGGACCCACTATGCCCTCCTACGTCAAAAGAGGGAACGATTTGGACTGACGAGCCACAGAAAATCGTGCGTCGCTCACTTGTGTGCCGCCCACATCCACCTAGGTCGACAGTTTACAGCAGCAGAAGGCCCATGATTCAAACCCATGCGACTACGATAACATGCAAAATCCCTTCTCACTAATTTGATCTCCTTGTCAGTCCCGATTGTCTGTGCAGAATCTCAATTTGATCTCCTTGTCAGTCCCGATTGTCTGTGCAGAATCTCAATCTCAAATCGGTTAATTGCTGGACTAAATGTGATTTTGGCAATTACACTACGTTGTCAAATCAATCTGCCTAACTCTATCAAGCGTCCAAACTATTAATTCCTTTTGTCCAAAATGCTCATCATTTCTCCCAAACTATATCTGGTATGTCCGAAATGCTCATCATTTGTCCCAACCTAACTAAATCTGATGTGTCCAAAATGCTCATCACTTCTCCTGTCCAAATCGGTTCTGATTACGTACTAAATAGGAAAATCGAACTGACCAATTCGGTTTGATGGTTGTCCAATCGAATTTTCGGTTGTCCAAATCGCTTCATCTTGATCCTAAGGAGTATACATATTTCCAAGGAAACAGATTAACGCACCGGCCCTCACAATTCAACTCGGAGTCAATAAGGCTTCCGACCTTCAAAAAGGAAGAAAAAAAAAGAAAAAAAAAGAAAAAAAAAGAGCTAGAAACGCCTATGCACACATAGAAGGAACCCTAGCCATTGACGTTCGGCATCATGCTCAGTTCGAAAAGCTTCACCGACAGTCTCAAGCCGTCATGCAAAACTGAGCATGCTGCCAAACTACGCAGATTCTTTTATTTTAGACTTCGAGAGCAACGGAGATAAAACGCCGATTTCTTCAGCATAAAGAGGTTGCCCGTCATTTCGGGCTATGATTTCTGCTCACTTCGCATTCTTACGTTTTGTCTTCCATTTGCGATATTTTTGT
Organism: Chara braunii; assembly: GCA_003427395.1. Classification (NCBI taxonomy): domain Eukaryota; kingdom Viridiplantae; phylum Streptophyta; class Charophyceae; order Charales; family Characeae; genus Chara; species Chara braunii. The sequence continues at coordinate 883,823 of BFEA01000404.1, forward strand.
TCAGTCTCGGAAAAATGCTCTATCCACACCACCCTCGAAATGCGAAAAAGACAAAAATGTGGCGGGTGCATCTAGCCATGTTCTAACGGGAAGTTCATTGTCATTTTGCAACTTTCGAGAATTGGTACGGCGATGCCCAAGCGCTTGGCTTCTAGCCACCATGAACCGCCCGCTCAACCGCCCAGTGAAACGGCTCTCAGGTCACTAGAAGAGCCCAATGATTTCCAGTGACCGTAACCCAACCCTCACGCTGACCTCAACGGACCAGTGAACCGGCTCTCAGGTCACCAGAAGGGCCAAATGATTTCCAGTGACCGTAACCCAACCCTCACGTTGACCTCAACCGCCCAGTGAACCGGCTCTCAGGTCACTAGAAGAGCACAATGATTTCCAGTGACCGTAACCCAACCCTCACACTGACCTCAACCGCCCTGTGAACCGGCTCTCAGGTCACTAGAAGAGCCCAATAATTTCCAGTGACCGTAATCCAACCCTCACGCTGACCTAGTTTAATGATGATACGGGCATGTCCGGGGTCCGACTCCCCCAGATCTCTGTCGTTTCAAACAGGGATACTCAGCAAGCATCCAATCTGAAGGGGCTCGAGAAGGCAGAATAGACTACCTACGAGCAGGAATAAATTAATGTATTGTCACAAGAATATCAGAGCACAAAAGCGAAAACAAGGAAAACGAAAAGGAAAAAATGAATTCGTTTCTTTCTTCCTTACAAATCCCCCTGTTCAGAACCTCTTGCGTACAAGGCCGCCCACGTGGATGGAGAGATTCACCGAACTGGATTCGGATTGTCTGACTACATAGGAGTGCGATTCCACATAGCACGTATGGAGTCGGTTGTCAAAGACAACTTTCGCGTTTGCACCGACGAGCTCGCACAAAAGACCAAGCACGCCCTCTAAATTGAAGAAGAAGAGAGCAAGGGAAGGTGGTAGACGCACTGGAAGCAAATTAAAAAAAATGGGAGCAGTACGAGCCCCCGATCCAAAGCGCTGCCAAGAGACGTCAAGATCTATCAAACGTCTCGTCAGACAGATCGAATCACGAACATACAGTATGATCTATAGGCATGCATTCGCCTTGCACGTTCACGTGCGGTCAGCTTCACACTCGTAATGTGCGAGACGTCGTTCGCCTTTAACGCGGACTGCAATGAGGCATATCGACATTACCGAGGCCCGTACGTTACGAATCTAAAGGGCACTTTCACACCAATTAGGACTTCCTGAGATGGATATGACTGCAATTCTGACCAGGTTAGTAGTAAACCCTTGAGAAAACCATATATCCTGCAACACGAGAACAGCTATGAAGTCGTGAGAATTCCATCTAACGTCTACTTTTCCGCCAGCTTCGACACTCGTTACGTGCTTGTTTCTTGCATCGCCGGTTCATGAACAAAAAATCCCGTTGCGGCGGGGGACAAGTTACACAGAGAATAAGGTTTCCAAAACAGCAGGGCAACACGTTCGTTTCTGAACGCCACTGCTACTGAACGAATTCACCTCGGCCGTCACTTACGTCAAAATCAGCAGGGGGAAAATACGCTAGGACTTCCTCGAAATCCAATCTGGCCTCAATCACGGTCAGATACTTCTGGAGAGTCCTACCGCAAGTTTCCCCTTAGACCAATAACCCCTTCCTTGCGTATGCAACACAGAAACGCCATAGAGTCAATCGAGAGAAATTCACATACACCGCCGTCACGACTGCCCATCTGACAAGTCAGACACGTGCAGGGGCGAAACAACAAGAGCAAGGACGAAAAAATACGCCGAAAAGAAACGAAAAACACGAAAACGCGTTCGACGTCAAGCAGGTGGCCTCGAGTACGAACAACACATAGCAGGTGGCACAGATCGTTCTGGAGAAACGTCACCCCCATAGCAGGCGCTGACGGCAGCAGCAAAAGACCGAAAAAAAAGCGAAAAAAACGAGAAGTACAAAAAAAAAATCAAGCACCGACGTCGCAGGAATGTCAGAGACACAAGCCAACCGTTATACACATAGGCTGTAGGTAGTTGCAACACTCGCCATCCCCCAAGATTTTGAACGCATCTGGAAAAAATCACGTCCAGATGCGTTCAATATTTTGACGGATTGCGAGCCGTGGATTGCTACCCGTGCAACTACAGTAGAGGTCCATACATGAGGAGACATGCGAAGTCTCACCGACACCAGAGGGAAGTTCGTCCAAATGCGGGAAACGAAGAATGAATCTGGGCTCAAATTTCTCGACAAATGTGGGAAACGAAGAACGAATCTGGGCTCCATTTCTCGCCAAATGCGGGAAACGAAGAATGAATCTGGAACGAAGAATGAATCTTTCCAGATCCAACAACAGAACCACAAACCATTTCTCATGCTTGGCCCGTAGTGTTCATCGAAGCACTTGCTAGATAACGAGGTGTAGGTCGAGAAAATGACGAGTCCTTGACGCAGGACACAAGTCCTGCAAGCAGGAGAACAAGATCCGAGTTCGCGCAGGGGACGGACTTCGGAAGACACTCTTAACCTTTGTACCATTTATTTACTTTCGAGCAAGAGGGGCACACTTTCGTCATCAGGGGAAACCGAAATCGACAAGCAGAATTAGCGATACTCAGGTTTTTAACTGACCACGAAAACGCACCGCATTCGCTCCAAGTCCAATCGTCAAAGAGGTATTAAAAAAAAGATTCGCAAAAAAGGGATTCGGCGGATAAACTACGGCGGATAAACTACGACTAACAGATCTTGGGATGTTCAACCTCAGGAATCCGCCTCTCTCTACCAGAGGCGGCCTGATTGAGCCATCTGTCGCGAGGGAAAAATGAAATCCAAGCAGCACCACTTCATACGAACCTCCGACAAGTTGAGCGACAGCGAAAAATTATCGCTACTGGAATTATTTCACATCAACATTGAGCACAAGCGCCGTAAACCATCCGGAGAATATCTGTACAGTTCGTACGGTTAATCAAAAGAGCGTCCGCACAATATAGTTTCCAGTACTTGGTGAAAATAGACTTGATAAAAAGACTGTCCGTACAACTTAGTTTCCAGTACTTCATACACTTAATCGTACATATTCTAGGTCGGTCAGTATATATAGCGTCACAGTACAGTAATTAATACACCATATCCAATTGCTTCAAAACATCGAAACAGCGTCCGTACAACATAGTTTGCAGTACTTCATACGCTTGGTCCAGCATAAAATAAACTTAGTCAAAAGAGGATCGTTACATCATTTACAACATAACAACACACCATATCCTCTTGTTTCACAACTAGATCAACTGCATAGTCCGTACATTTTCATTAAAAAAGCGTCCGTACGACCTGGTTTCCAGCACTACATACAACTGCTTAAACATCATATACTTATTCAGTCAGAAGAGGGTCGCTATATAGTTTACGGTACTTCAAACACGACATCCTATCCTATCCTTTTAGAAAGGACAAGATTTAGACCTGACTACTCCTAACCATTGCTTCAAGTTTCAACGAAGCTAAGAAGAGAATACCGAGTGCCTTCAGCGCCACTCAGTATTGGTTCTGCCGACAGCAACTGTTCACACACCTCGGGTCGCTTATTAATGCCTACCTTCTTCCCCTGAATACAACGTAACGTCATTACAGCTGTATCTACACTGAATAAGGTGACTCAGATACAGCTATAACGACCTCACGTTGTATTCGGGGGAAGACAGAAGCTACCGTCTTCCCCGGAATACACCCATCTTTACCGCCTAATACAGTCAAAAGAACGGTGCGTTCTGTCGCTGTAGGTAGGTCGATGGATTCCTACACGATCACGACAAAGGAAAACACCTAATAGGCCCGGCTAACGCTCGACGGCATATACATGCGCCGACCCTTCGCTCGACTATGACATTGTAATAAAGGATTACGCATATATACCTTACACACTTCTCGCTGCACAGAAGGCTTGACGGTGACAAACGGTGTATAAGAGAAAAATGAGTGGACCGCGTGACCTGCTGCGTTCGTAACAGAGGTTAAAAAGATGCGGGAGACAACACAACAACACACCAGTCTTCAATTTTCTACAGCGAAAGGAGAGTCAGGCCGTACCGAGCTTCCTCAGAAACTACAGACGACCAACGTTCAAACGAGCGACACGGCGACCGAAACATATAGCCGCGCCATACAAAACGAACGCGACTGGTACACACACTCGAAACTACACGTGCCAACATAGATTTGAGTACCGGCTTCAATTCTGCTCTCTCCGTGATCTAGGCGCACATCACGCGCCTTCCACGTTAGTGTAACCATGCAGGTTGGCAATGGGCAAGGATAGCAGACCAATATCCCAACAACCGCGGCAACGGGCAACGAAAGGAGAGCAGGCCAATATTATACCAGCAGCCGCAAACAATGAATCCAATCTGATGAGACTATGCGCATCGCCCGGCGGTGGAATAAAACAAAATTTTCCGAAAATTGCGAGCAGCAACGGACGAAGGCGAGAAGGAGAATCCTGACACAACTACGACGCACATAAACAATCCGACGACGCTCAAACGAAGCACAGCACCACCAAGGACAACTTCACACAAAACGAAACGAAACGAAACCGTCGACTGGGATTGAGCGAAAGAGAACCGAACTTCTCTTCAGACAAGGTCAGTGGAAAAAACATGATTTCGCCAGTCGAACAAAAACAACACTCAAAACACAAATTCTTTTCCGGGAAAAGGAGCACAAAAAAAAACGACAACAAGAGAATGAAAAGCGTGACACGTACCTTCACAACATGCAGCCATTATTGCGATATCGTCAAAGACTTCCGATCACAGCAAAACGTGCTCCGCGAAAGACTCTTCCATCGTCCACGCTGCTAAACTAGTCCGCTTGCTCGTCGCTCGCTCTTCCCCTTGTTACCCTATAGCAAAGAAATAAGCACTCGTTCTCTTGATTCGTTGACGTACACTCTTCAATTTGAAAATGGTGCTCTGATGCAACGACGGATAGTTGCAGACATGGTCAAGACCAACCACCACCCTCGGCCGCAATCGCGATTACGCCACCCGAATGACCACACGCCGATTCAACAAACGGCGCCTCGAAATCCGACGACTGCAGAGGTGAGGGCGGGCACAAGATGACCAACAAACGGGTGCCGCGTCGGCGTTTCCTTCGGCCTGGAGACTTAGTCGCCTGAACTCGGAACACAACTTGTCAAGCCCTCCGTCAAAGAACGACTACTTTTTCTGCTGCGGTTATCAGAAGAGTAACTACAGGACTACAGCTTCCTCATTTACCGCAAAAAATGCATCGGTGGAGGCAACAAAAAACATCTCACTTTACGTTACAAACGAGAAAGCACGGCGACAGCCGGCACCTCACGGAGGCATAGAGGGAGATTTACGTAGCGGCTTTACCATAGGGAGTGGAAGGAACGGGTGCAGTTTTGGACCGCTACAATCTATTTGAACTCGACTTCTGATGCGACCGGTACATCGGCAAACCCTAGAACAGAGTCACACAATCCTTGCGCCTCCACCGCTACTACGCCTTTCTCGCAATTAATTTCCGAGACAGCTGGCCACGCGGAAGAGATGACATTGCTCGCATGAAACGGAAAAAATTTAACGTTAACGCCAAGAAATTTCACTTTTACTGTATTACCCCCATCCGCCGGCAAGGGAACTCGAAAGAGGAAACCCTAAAACGCTCCACACAACAGAGCAATTTCTCTACCTTGTCGAAACAACCAACCTCCCTTCCCCCTGCCGATAAAAACAGAAGGGGGGATTAGAGAACCCAATAGCTAGCAGTGACGAGTGCGAGCAGGTCGACAATCGATCAAACACCGAGGATCCATACGCGGATTTGCGGAAGTCGCAATCCCCCCCACATACACTTCCCAAACCCCGCAAATCACTAACGACAGCTGTTGCGCCCACATCAAGAACATCGCAAGCATACAACAAGCCTCCTCCACAGGGCAGCGGCGCACCACTTCCCTTAGAGAGGGTGGTTAGAGACTTGAATGAACGAAATACCCACCCCCTAGAAGAATACTGAATACTGAGAACAATTGGTCTCGTCCGAGTTTTCAATGGGAAGTAGCGTTATCGTGTTCCCCTAAAGGCACGACAAGCCGACGAACGACGTTCTTCCTTTCTATGGACGAACGAGTTCACCATTTTCGACAGTATAAGCGAAAGAAGCAGCTTTTGAGATTACCACCCCTCATAACACCAGTCCTGCAAACCTTCCGGCGGAAGCGCCAGTACGAAGGCGACGCCGATAGCAGTAAAATAAACGTACCATTTGATCTTCAAGCCTCGTGCAGCAAACGAGTCACAGGAAGACGACCGTCGCATAGACAAGAGTTCTTGTGAACCCTAACGACTAACTAACAAATACAAGCCCTTCCTCCCCGTGGTGATCAATCAGTAAAACAACGTACCATTTGATCTTCTTAGAACCTCGTGCAGCACACGAGTCACAGGAAGACTACCGTAGCATAGACAAGGGTTCTTGTGAACCCTAACGACTCAGAAATACCAAGCCCTTCCTCCTCCTGGTGGTCAATCAGTAAGACCAGTGCTGACAGATGCTGCCAGAGTTACGCGTTGAAGGCAGGAGGTTAACGTGCTGACGGGACCCCGCCCCCCACAACAGCACAAACACAAGCTACCAGTCACCTGAACAGCCGAAACAATTCGAGTAACAGATTTCCAATCCAACAACACCAGTAAAGAGTAACGGCAGCCATAGGCTCCGCCGACAACTGGTTCGACAGCGTGTGTACATTACTCACAACTGATGTGACCGATCGATCGTGTGATCGATGAGCCTCGCAAGTCCTCTTTGGTTCGTTGGTTGGTTGTTTTGTCACAGCATGTCAGCACAGCGAATAATGGGAAAATCACATTGAATGCATGCAAAACAACAATGAAAACAATCAACGCATAACAATCGACCGAGGACAGGCGACGAGGGACCCAAACAGGAACAAACGACGCAACGAACGAAACCCAACGAAATTCGGCAGACATCGTGTGCGTACAACGTAGTCACCTCATTTCTTTACATTCAAGTCAAGAAACCACTGGCACAAAGCTGTTTGAGAGAGAGGTAGATGTTTTGATCTGGGAAAGCGACGAAAGAAACCCCGTCCTCGCCCTCCCTGCATCTCTCCTTCTCACCGCTGCTGCAAGGGGTCCGTGCATGCACACCCTTTCCCTAACCCCACACCACAACATCCCCACACTCCAGCCCCATCTGCTTTCCCTCACCTCACCGCACCGCACCTCGCCGCACGCACCACACCGCTCCACTTGCTTCGTAATCTCTGCACATACCTCACCGCTGCACACATCCGTCTCTTGTTGTCTAAAATTTAGGAAAGCAAGCAAACAAAACAGAAAGAACTACGGTACAGCCGCCGATGACGGTTTACCGTTACGCAGCCCCACCATCGCCGTACAGCAACCACCCGCCCTCCCACTTTCCGCCATTCCTATTCGATTTTAAAAAGAAACTACTACACTAAAGCTTCAAAAAGAGCTCATAACGGAACGATTCCACTATACTTCAGAAAGGAACAAAAGAAAGTTACATACGAGGCTTCTCGCCGTCATTCTCACTATTGGCTTTGCCGAAAGGCTGACATGCTTGCGAGGGTCCTGCGTAGGTGTGTCACACGAAGACAAAACGAAAATAAGCACAGAAATTGATATCGGGTCGCTAACCCTCACAATACTGTCCCGCGCTCACCAAAAGCCACGGCCACCACGTCCTCGCCACGCTCCCCTCCCGCCGGGTCTCCCCCGCCCTCGCCCTCCGCCGCCCATGGCCGCGCCATTCCCCGCTTGCCGCGCCTGCCCCCCTGGCGCTCCAACGGCCGTCTTCGGCCTCTTACCGGCATTGGGACTGGTAACCGTGCCGTTCACAGCGGCCCCGGTTCGCTTCGCCGCCCCTCCTCCGCCTGTATTGCCCCCTTGCGCCTGCGGCGCAGGCGTGGGCTTGACCGGTTCCTTCCAAGACAACGTGAAGGAGTGCCCCTCCCCGAAAAACGACGGCGCCTTGTTGTGCAGAGGTTTCGCAAGCGTCAAGACATTGTTACACGTCTTGAGCAATGCTGCTTCGGTGGCAATCTTGACCTTCAGCTCGGCCTTGGCAGGCTCTTCCTTCGCGGCTGTCAGCGCCTGCTTGTTTTCCGCCACCTCCTGAGTCACCTTCTTGTTCTTTGCCTTAGCCATATCCTCGACCACCGTTAATCTCTCCGTCAAATCCTTGTTCTGCTCGCTGAAGTCCTCGCCAAGCCTATCGGACGGCTGACCCGTAACGATCTTAAACCCACAGAGTGCATTTGTCGTGTTCGGCGTCTTACTCGCGAGCTTGTGGAAGGTATACAGCAGGCACTCGATGTGAGAGAAGTTCAATTCGTCAGTCGTCTTCTTCGATGGCATCTCCTTCTTCAAAAGGCCGACAACGCTGGGAAGAATCGTACGGCAATCTTGAGCGCTCGTGAACGGCGCCGTCTCCGCTAGCGCCTTCATCAAACTCGTCTTCTTGTCAACCGCTACCTTATCCAGCTGCGGAATAACTTGCTTGTTCACGTAATTCACGAACTTGGAATTGGAAGCGCCCTTCGAATACAGCGGGATAGAGGCTTGCAGACAGTCGAGCAGCTTATCGATGCTGTCCGAGTCAGACGGAGAGAAGGGCGAGGATAGATCAGCCTGCTTCTCGACCACATCTAGCAGCTCCTGCACGTTCTCCTTAGCCGCACCCTTGCCGAACATGTTCAGCGACATCAGGAAGTCCATGAACATCTTGAATTCGGCCCCCGTGACGTCTTCCAAGCTCTTCTTAATGAGATCCGTCACGAACCGTTCCATCTCTTCCTCGGGCTTCAGGAGCTCCGTTTTCGCCGGAAAAACCTTGTCTTTCACAAACTGCAGAACCCTCTCTCTCACGTTCTCCTCTCCCTTCTCGATGTGTGCGAACAACGCTTGCAGCGTACGTTTCACATCCTGCCGCAGGACAGTCATCAGCGCCTTCTTTACGGAATCCTGTTCCATCTTATCCTCCGCGAGCAGAAGCTGACCTAAAACATCAGCGATTTTCTCCAAGTGCTGTGGCGTGTCCTTGCATAACATCGGCAACCCTCTAATGGCTTGCACTCGTACCCCAACTTCTTCCTCCTCGCAAAGGTCCAGCTGTGCATTGATCGCCTCGGACGACAGCCCTTCGTAAAACTTCAAGTACTTCGGGATAAGCTGCGCTGACAACTGCTTTGCCTTGTTGTCGCCCTTCGCACCAGCGATGATGCCCAAGTACTCTGCCTCGTGCTTGGACTTGTCATCAGCCCGTTGCAAAATGTCGCCGTACTCGTACAGCTTCTCAATCGCAGAAGCCCCGGAGACTTCCGCCGCCGCCATAACTGCCGCTCTCACAGCACCTATTCCCCCCAACAGGACTCTAATCACTCCACAGCCAAACGAGGCGCGACTTATGTGCCAACGGAAGGAGCTCCGCTGCGGAAGACGACTCCAACAGATTTTGTACGACAGATATGGCAGCAATTGCGTATACGCTATTCACCCCCTTGGAACACCTGTAACAGCATAAATTGACCTAACAGACCGCCGCCGCACGTAGGCCTCTGCGTTATCGAACCCTCCTTCTTCACAAACTTGCTCCGCCGGCGTCTGACCAACAAGAACCGCGACCACTCTCTACAGTGACGATGGTTTCCTTTCCTCGATGTGCGCGAGTGATGCCGGCTTTTCACTCCCGTTACACCCGCGACACTATCGAAGCGATGGCTACCTACGTGTAGGGAAACAGCAGAGGGCCGCAGGTCGGGGCAACGTCACGGTATCAACCCTGGCAACCTACAGGAGCCGTTTCCCTCGAAAAAAATCAACACACCCCAACGCCGCGGGCCCCTGGTGCATTAGCCAAGGCCAGCCTCGCGCGCATAACCAGAGCCCGCAGAGAGCAACATCTCTCCAGCGCTGCCACGGGCGACCCGCTGGTTTCCACCACCACCAGAGCCGAAAAAGAAAAAAACAACGTTCCGGCGGCGCTGCGAGGACCCGATGGAATAGCCAAATAGCCCAAAACACAAGCTTGCGATGGAATAGCCAATAGCACAATAAACAACGTTACAACCGCTCTGCTACGACCGATCGCAGCAAAATAGCCGACTGCAGACGACCGATCGACGCAATAGCCGATAGTCGAACAAAGTAGGAAAAACAAAAGAAAGATGTTTGTTTCGTTCACTGGAGGGAGAAGTTGAAAACGGCTCCAAAGCCGCCACAGCTGACAGCTGAAAGTCGATTGCTCTCCTGGAGACCAGCCTTCGGCCCCTCAAACTCTTCCTCTGGGTCCCAGATGGCTACCAGTTCCCCGACACCAACCGTAAACAACCATCACTCGATTCCGCGATCGAGTATCGCATGCGGCGCTCGACCGAGGAACTACGTAGGGCATGCCCCCTAATCTTTTCCAAATCTTTTCTTTTTTTCCTTTTTCTTTTTCTTTTTCAATTTTTCATACGAGCCCCCCAAAATCTTTTTCTTTTGGCCTTCGCCACACCACTAAGAAAATGTCCAAAATGGAGAATGTATCTCCAGGGCCCAGGTCCCACTAGCAAAGAGTCCCACTAGCAAAGAGGATTGGATTAAGCTCCTGAATCTGGACGTGTTTCAAGCAGAGTTGCAGAAAGCAGTTCAATCTCGATGCAGGCAGTCAACCCAACCCTCTTTGCTGGTGGGACCTCGCCCCAGGTAGAACCTCCAGAGATACACCTGCGGTAGTTTCGTTTTCACATTTGGTGAGTGGTAGGGCGAGACTGATCAGGTTATCCCTTCTTCCCATTTGGTGAGTGGTAGGGCGAGGTAGATCTGGTTAGTGAAGTTCACACCAATTTGTCTCTCACCCCTTCTTTAGTGAAGTTCACACCAATTTGTCACCCCTTCTTTAGTGAAGTTCATATCAATTTGTCACTCCTTTCCCTGAATACAACGTACGGTCATTATAGTTGTATTTAGACAGAAAGATTACCATTATTCGGGGGAACAAAGGTTAGGCTGTTCACAGCGCCAATACCTCAAGCAGTGTGCAAGCGTTGTGTAAAGTGTGCAGCCCTGAGAAAGTTTGAGACGAGTTTCCCTTATCGCCTATCCCTCATGGCCTAAATGCCTCGCCCTACTGCTACTCCATCAGCGCAGGAGCCCGTCGAGATCATCACTGACATACCGTGCAGGCGCAGGCTAGCAGCCCGTAATGTGACTGTGAGGTTGGGCTGGGCTGGGCCGGGCCGGGCGCAGTGTCGAGCGCATAAGTCTGGCACCTCACAAGGCAGCGCGGGACCCTCCCGGCCACGTCAGGCAGGAGTTGGTCGTAATCCTCATCGTGAATACATATGGAGATTCCTCAAGCCACTGTCGGCGCGAATACCCAAGGGTATCCGCCCTGGTTTTTGGAAGTGGCAGAAGGGTCGTTGGTTCAGACTTTTTGAGTGTTCGCGCAGGTCAGGGTGTTGCCTATGTACTAGGCGGAGTTGTTTGAGTAGGTAGGGTGAGTGGGCGCGCAATTTTAAGACGCGCGTGTGATTTTACCATTTTTATCGTATTGTCGGCATAGATGTCCGGCTTGAGTTTGCATTTCTGATTAGACTAAGGATTAGTAGATTGACCCTCGTTTGTCGTGCTTGACCGGCAGCAGGTTTGGTATGTAAGATGGTACGTGGGACGACCATGACACAATTGGGAAGGCCGGCGTGGTTGTTTGGCAGCCGCACGTCTGGGCGTGGGTAGGAGGCAAGGCCTAATGCATCTCCTCAGCCTTAAGCGCTAGGCCGCACCGCCTTATATAGGATTCCGCGCGTGCTGGTACCAGGTTTGGGCTTAGCCCTATAGGTTACGGTACTAGACTTACACGACGGAGGTGCGGGGTTCGAGGCCAGCCGGCGGCCGCATAAGAGCGTTGGAGCATTGAAGGGCTGAGGGGTTGAGGGTCCCGCAGGACTATCCCCCTTAGTTTTGGTGGGGGAAGCAGAACGCGGGCCCGTTTTTCTCAAGCCTTTTATTGACTATATCTCTTTTTGTTTTTATTTATTATTTTTATTTTCTTTGAACTGACCGGTATCAGTTTCAAGCCAGATCGAGAACCCAATGAGTATGACGAGACCATGTAGATAGCAGGGGGGCACAGACCAGCCGCTGAAGGGCCATAGGGCGCTGTCCCGATCAAAGTCCTTCGGGACATCCGTTAAAAGTGGGACGATACAGAGAAGACTAGCCTGACCCTGCGGGAGGCTAGTGGTTAGTTCCTGTTGAAGTCGTCTGTCGGGCTTGACAGGGACCACTGGGGCTTGAGCATCGGCGGGCGGCAGAGGTATAAATCGGGAGGCAGCGAGTAACCATTCAGTCACTCTTGTGTAAGTCATGCGGAAGCGCTGCTTGGAGCGCCTTATGCGAGGTGGTCTGCAACAAGCCCGGGGTTGCAGTGGGCAAGAGAAGGAGAGGCACCCGGACGCGATCTGCGACTGGATCTCGTTGCAGCCGAGGCGGGGAGCGACAGACAGCGGAGTGGCCAGGACAGACGGGTAATGAGACCGTGAGGTGAGGCAGCAGGCGACAGGCGTTAGACGAGGCAGAGAGGACCGAATGAACCTCGGCGGGTTTCGCGCCAGGTGCGATCAAAGGTTAGGATGGCGGAAGAGTAAGTCGGGCGCAGCAAAAGAAGCGTAGCTCGCTCGACTCTTACCAGGATCGGGCGAGGGAGGAGCCGATTTTTGGATTTTGGCCCCGGACGAGTACAATGGCGGTGTTAGTTTTGATAGTAGATTAGTGAGATAAGAGTTGTTAGAGGAGGTTAGTGCGCCGAGCTATGGCGGAGAAGGAGGGGGAGAAGGGGTGTGAGAATCCTTACCTCCCTCAATCCGCGAAGAAACTGAGTAAGAAGAAGATGTTAGATTGGCTTCTTAGGGAGGGCGAATCCGGGTATAGAGTTAGTTTTTTAAAGACTTAGTGAGAAGAAAGTAAGAGCAAAAAAACGGGCGCGCGGAGCTATGGAGGGTCAGAAAAAGAAAGAGAGTGTGAAGAGTGTTTCTTGTCCATTTCTAGATGGAATCAGGCCAGGGTGGATGTGAGACCGGGGTTATGAGGCGCCACGAATCGAGTGGTGCGGTCGAAATTAGCAATAGGATAGTGGTTATGGCGATGTAAGAAACTGAGGATGCGTAGGAGAGTAGAAGAAAAAAAAATTAAAAAAAATGGATGTATTTTCCCCTGATCTAACGAAAGATTCTTTCTCTTTTTGTGCAGTCTAATGAAAACGGAGTGAGGATCTGTACGAATCATCCGTTTCTGGACGAAAACAGGCGACCAAAAATCCGGCTCTGTAGGTTTGAGAGGATGCGGATTAGCTGGCCACGATAGATTGTTGATCCGAGTGTTCGCTTGGCTGTCATGCATGAGAGAGGCTGCGCGTAAAGGGTGGTATGGGTTGGTGGAGGTAGCAAAGAGAGCTCAGATGAAGGTAGAGTAAGGGAGAGGGTTACGTACCTGAAAGACGAAATGACGAGGCGGTCCCGATGACACTCAACTAACCTGGACCTAACAAAGAGGGTGCCCTGCCGAAGTTGCATGAACTCTTTCATATTCCAATGGAAGATTCGTTCGATTTTGGCTCGGCTCATTGACAAAAAGCAGCGAGAAGCTTGGCACGGGCGCTGGCTTTCTTGTGGGATGGAGCCGCGTGCGACCGAAGCTTGAGTATAAGGTTGCTACGGACGGTTGCAGTTGTATTGGTCGGCTACAGTCTGCTACTGACCACACTGCTTCTGCCCACTGCTGCATGAAGCTTGTTGTTGTGTCGCATTTGGCAACTGCTATCCGCTGGTTACTTTAGCAAGTTGCAACTGCTGCTAGGTACGGCCCATCGCGGATGCTGCTACCCCAGAAGGGAGTGACTGTGTGGAATTGGAGGCATCCATCTGCACTATGAGGAGTGAGCCCGATCTAGGGGCTGGGTGGCATTGAATACGTTTGGAGAAGTGGTCTATCTGGTCAGTCCCGGTAACAAATGAGGTCTCGGCATGCAGGAGCTTCCTTGGTCATCCATTGTGTATCCCATTAAAGCAGTAGAAGTAGCAAGCCAACCAAGAAGACTACAGACTCGCTTAACTGTCAGGGCAATGCAGCGCAGGTCCTCTTGAGCAGAAGTGGCAGACCACGGCCCCAGGGTGTACCTGGCGATTGATGCAGGAACCGGTTTGCTGGGACCAGAGTAAGATATACTGCTAAGTTGACGCTTACCTAGTGACGAGGACGCTGCGTGACTTGTCTATGGGAAGGATAGCGGGAGACGAACTGTAGACTGTGGACTTATCTGTTAATTGGGCGTTGTTCGTTCTGCTACCCAAAGTAGTGAAGAGGAAGAAGCAGGTGGCGAAGGCGCAACGTTCCTTGCTGTTTTTTTTTTTTGTGAGCTTCACGGTCTGCCTCGACTGTCGTGCTGCAGCAGCGGTTGCTAAGCTTATTGAGGACTACTGTGCTGGCATAAGTATGGTGGTTTTGAAAGTCGTATGACTGCAGTGTCTGCGAATAGCAGTTGTTGAAGTCTACTACAGACTGGTGTAATTGTTGCTAAGCGGTGGGGCTATCGTTGTGAAGACGATCCGCAAAGGGTCTGCTGCTGATTGCGGCTGGCTGTTGCTGACCGCTACAGGCTGGGGAAACTGTTGCTGTGTGTTGATTATGCACGGCTGCTTGTCCTGTTGGTTGTGCGCGAAAGACCACTGTTGTTGTTGGTTGTGCACATTTGCTACTTTTTTTTACCGTGCACAGACTGTGGCCAGCTGCTGGCGGCTGCATATTGCTGGTACCTGTTGTTCGTTGCTGCGTACTACTGCGCACTGTTGCCGACTATAGTCAAATGTTACAGTCTGCTGTGCCGCAACAATTGGACTGAGGGAAGGTGCAGAGGAGTGGTTGAGCTTGAGAAGGGAGACTAGTGTTGTGATTTGAGGTTCGGCAGGGGGGTTGAGTTCAACAGTTGACTCCAGTTGACCAAGCTCTATCAGTTTGGCTGCCATTGCGGGGCCCTCAGGCACTGAAGGTATCAAGAACCTTTCCTGCGAGTCTGAGTGCACCCCTCGTGTATCTGAGAGACTTAATGATTCTACTTCTACCCTTCTAACTTTAAGTCTAGTCTATTGGTTCTGAGAGAATGGCGGCAAGCGGGATTGCAACCCGTAGGTCCGCATCAAGGCTCTGTGGGGAGTCAACCCACCGATTGCGGGAGCTCTGTCTGAACTAAGGAGGAGTTCTGGAGGCAGGGAACTCAGAGGTAATCATTGCTTTCCCTTATAAACCCACTATAACCCCTATCTATACATCTCCCTATGTATTGGTTGAGTATCTCGTATGCAGCCCTACTTTGACTTTAGTTTGACTTTCATGACACAAATCATGCTAAATAAAGAAATGCATGTATAATGGCAGCTTCAATTTATTGTTTGTCTAAAAACAGACTGTCACAAGGGATTGCATCAGGAGGAAGGTTGGGAGGAAGACAGTTTTGCTTGCGTTTGAACGAGTCTTATAGAGTCAGGCATTGTTTCTAAGATGAATGGCATAACTGCTGTGTTTTGTTCTATTTTTTGAAGGGTCAAGCATTGTTTCTAAGACGAATCGCTTGGTCGCTGTGTTTATTTAAGTATGCCAGACATTGTTTCTAAGATGAATGGTCTAGTCGTTGTTTATTTTGGGTGGTTTCTGAACAGTCTCTAGGTTTCTAAGATGAATGGTCTAAGTCTGAGGCCACAAGACTATAATGAGAACAAAGGAATCAAATTCTCTATAATGATATATATATATTTATATGAGAACAAGGTTGGCCATGCATTGTTTCTAAGATGAATGGTCTGACTATAGCCTTATCACAAGCTCTGCCCATTTTCCATACGTTCGCGCACTCTTTTCCTCACTAAATCCTAACCCACTAATTATTTGTTAAAACTAACCTCGAATTTGTATTCACCCGACCTAAAAACCCCTATATGGGCTCTTCCCTCCTTAAAATCCGCTCAAAATTAAACGAGATATGACACTTTTCTTCCTTCTCCTTTCTCCCTTCTTCCATATCTATGCGCCTTGTTTTTCTCTCCTACCTCCATTTCTTCTAACTTTCGTCCCAAACTAACCGCTGAGTCGAGGTCGCCCTAGTCTAAAACCCGTACTTCCATCTCCTATTCGATTGACTCTGTAACATATCGCATATGCTACCCTCTCCTTGTTACGCCCCGACTCTTCCTTCGCCATCTCCGCCTTGAATGCATCTGGCGTGGATTTGCGCCAGATTCAATTTTCTCATTCTCTCTGAGCATTCTCGTTTTCTTTGTCTTCGCTCCTTGTTGGTTCATAGCACAACCCGTTTCCCCCGACCGCTTCAACCATCCTTAGGTAAAACTTTATAAGGAATGAGTCATCGGGTGGTTCGATTAGCCTCCTGTCCCTATAACTTTGGCCCGACAATCAGAACTACGCATCAGAACGGTCGTGGCCTCTTGCCGATTTTTCCTCCATTCGCTCTGCCTGGGCAGAGCTCTTCTGTCTTTTAGGCTCCCAACGGGCGGCCTACACACAGATAGCGGACCCGTAATCATGCCGCGCGGACCCACGACAGACCCCAGGCAAGGTGGGCCCGAGTGCAAATCTTAGTTGTACTAGCGCTGCCCAAATGAGGACTCTGAAAATCGATGCGGAGGCATGCCTACTCAAGCCCTCGTCGAAGGTCCCCGCCGTTCTCGTTTTCTCTGTGTCGCGTGCCAATTCACCCACGGGTTCGTATGTACGTTGAGCTCCCTAGTACACGTCTTTCAAGACAGGCGAGGTCGAGGAGTTTCGTCGACATCCCGACTACACAGACATCCGCCTGTCAAACTTAGAAATTGTGCGCTCACTGTCCTTGATTGACGTGGCGACCTCGAAATTCGACATCTCGTCTAAGTGAAAGAACGTCGGGGCGAGATAATAACACGACAGTAAATAAAATACTTAGCACTGCTCTGACGCCTCCGACGACAAAACCAAGGGGGATAGCCCCGCCGGGCTCTCCGCGCTATTCTAATATTCCTGCGTCGTCGCCGCTTGGTCGCGATCCCTGAATTTTCTCTGACGAACGCCGAACGAGGTAACCAATGATGTTAGGCCCAAGGCTGGGTCTAGTTTTGATCGACACCTAAGGCAAGTGCACCAATCAAAAGACGGATATGCTTAATCTTTAAATCAAACTTATTGCCTGTCGTTTGCAAAAAACCAGGGTGGATACTCTTGTAAGGGTATTCGCACAGACAGCAAGACTGCCCTCTATGAAAATGACCTGTATATGCAGAAAACGGGCCGAGGGAATGATTTGCATGCCAATGATTGAGTCGGACTCATCCGATCACAACTAGCTATGGGAATGCACAAACAGTGGACCCATCCAAGCAAAATTGTGGGCACACTCGGGACCAAGGTGGACCGATTAAATTATGTATGCACCCCATCACTGGATGATTGAAATCATTATCATACCCAGCAGCCATAGGACCACAATGGTCGATTTGGTGAGCAAACGATCATTTGGTAATCTGTGATGCCCACCATTGGGTGTGCGAACATGTGCAACTCTCCCAGCCTGGCACACGCACGATGTTGCGGTCCGGAACAAAGGGTATGTGGGAGTGGGTAGACCCACAATTTTGTACAATGGAATAGTTGGGTAGTATGCAACGTCGAACGGGTCTAGGTATAGCCGCAAGTTAGTTTCAAGACTTTAGTGCAAATAGTGAAGGTCATGAAGTCATGTTCGACCATCAATTTCATTCTTGTAATGTTTTGAAGGGAATGGACTTTGAGGTTTTTCGACTCAAGGTAGCAACAGTACACGAACGAGAACATATGTATCATCTCAAAGGAGCAGTCAGAGAATGAGAGATACCTCATTGAAACATTAAAGGAATACGAGAGAAAAAAAAAATAAAAATAATATTGATCATATATTTTTTGCGTCATAATCTTTTATCTGATAAAATATCTTTAAAATTGAAAGTTTACATTGAAGGGTTATAAGCGTCATATTATATGTTGTACTGATTGTCAAAATTGTTTATGTGTTGGTAGCAAGTCCAGATGCAGATATCAATATTTTTAGGCCTAAAAAACATAGGTTGCGAAACCATTTGCAATTATTAACTTCCTTATATATCCTTTCCTGAAACCGAATGTACTATTTTGAAAGGAGTACATTTAGGGTTCTCTCCAACTTAGGTCAGCAGCGAGAGAGGAATGGTATTAAAAGCATCGAAAGTTTAACAAGAGAATGAGAAAAAATCATTGCAACATGAGAAAGAAAGAAAGTTGTTAGTCATACAACAAAAAAAATGCAAGGCAAAAAATTATGTTTTTCAACGTTTACCGTGAGTTGATACGACTTTAATATATCCTTACATATGTACATGTTATATTTTCTTGTGTTGAAAATTTGTTTATTTGTATTCTGTAATCAGTTTGTGTGTTTATTTGTACTCTGTAATCAGTTTGTCAGCATTTATCGAACTCATGTCAACGTGTCCTAACACGTTTAAACATGTACCAACAAACTTCCAACTTAAAAAGAGTATCTTTGAACTTCGTCTTTGCACCGTACTTTTTCTCTGGGGTGTGCCGAAGGAAACGTACGCACATTTTCCGGAGACGTAGTCGAAGAGCGCAAAGAGGTGATAGGCATTGTCACGTGTACTACAATTGACATATAAAAATATATTGTATATATGAGACGGACGTAGTTATTGGTTAAAAAAAATGCATACAACTTGCACACAGAAGATATTTATAGAGGAGCTTAACTTATGTCCACCTTCTGCGTACTTTGTTTATAGGACATTTTTTTGTTTTCTTAACATAAAAAATTACCCGTGTTTGTGACCGTTGGTTTGCTACAATTCATTTTTCTATCCTATCGGAGGTTGTGATATACGTTCTATACTTCATAGGTTGGACACACACTTGTGTGCGTAGAGTTGTGCCAGTTAATCTTTACTTTTATTAAAACTGTGTGTGTGTGTGAAACATGCAGCACATGAACATCTCTTAGTCGACAGGTGCGTCGTACTTCGATGCACAATTACACCCCAATGTCTGGAATGCGCACGCACCTGCCGACCACGACATGTTGACCGCAAAATCAGTGCACCGAAGTGTTGATGACGGGCAATTGAACCGGAAAATGCATAACATCTGATTGGTTGACGTCTAACCGTTTATTTTGATGTTGGTGAGTGTTCATATTAT
>BFEA01000404.1:950547-972890 GCA_003427395.1 Chara braunii
AAAAAGTGAGAAATACAGTTTGAAACCTCTTTCATTGGTCTACTTTTGCATTCAGTTGTTGAAGCCTTGTCATTCGTGCCTCCACTTTTTAGATACTTTATGTACATTATACATAAAATGATGTTGCGCAAGCAAGGAAGGGAGACAACTCTGCGATAACGTGCTAAATCTTTTGTTTAGGAATGTAGTTGTACAAATTGTTGTCGTTTTGTCAATAACATATTGAAGAACGATTTTCGATTTTTATTTTTTTTCGTAGAGAATATGTTATGACCAATGCCCGTTCTAGGGAGTGCTTGAAATAGACCGCCCTCACCAGAACGATAATCGTGGTGCAATTATATCTTTATTTTGTTGTCAAAATGAAACTGAACATTACTATCGACATTGTAAGTGTACTTTGCTCCTCCTCGTGCATCTTTATAGTGTTGGTTTCCTATACACATCATGATGTCTTTCGCTGCAACTGATAGATGATGGATTATATTGTTCGTTTTACAAACGAGTGCTCTCTCTCTCTCTCTCTCTCCGTGGTTTGCCCCTTTCCAACAAAAATATACACACACACACACACACACACACACACACACACACACACATACTCAAAAACATTAGATACACATAAACTTTAAAAATATGACACAAATTGAGAGAATATGATGTTTGTAGCTCTTTTCAACATATGGCACTGCACATTGAACACGTACAAGTAACATGTCACACTGCATATGACCCTCTCACAACCGCTTCCTTGTTCTTTGTGGTAAAGGGTGTCTGTGAATTACAATGTATTGCAAAAGACAAAAACCTTACATTAAATGCACCGGACAACAATCGAACCTTAATTTCTTGATTTAAATACAATTTTATGACTAAAGGAGTGTAAAACAGTGTACGAAGGATTCTGAGTAATCATCTTGTATTCTACGGACACCGCATGTCCGTTTGCAATGTATACTCCTTTGATACGTCGTAGTCGGCAGGTGCGTTGTAATATCATACAAAATGTTGCGGTCATATTGAAAATGAATACGCACCTGTCGACCAACGTAGCATTGAAGACAAAAATAGTTAAAATTATGTAGTTGCGGAACATTATTATCAGAATCAGTGAGAGTCATGTGTTGCTTTGACAATCTCTTTGATTAAAGTATGTTGGCACACACTTGGCGACGGCATCACCCCTGTATCATCCCTGTTCCTTGGACACGGGGAAACCCACACATGCCATAACATATTTAGACTACAAAATACAATGTAATTTTTTTTTTTCACCGCTAAATTTTCGAAAGGGAGCAGCAACCAAAACGGAGTCTTCTCAGTACAATATTGTGCCAGTTTTGTTGTAATGAAGAGTGATGACTATTCGTAGCGGACGAATAATTTTTTTTTTTTAATTTTTGAACGGTGTTGGTAAACTGTTTGTAAACAGACTTTCAACAATTTTTAAACAGGAGAGGTTGTTTTTATACAAATTTTCAACATAACTTCAACTGATTAAGCTATTTTTATACACATTTTCAACATAACTTCTACTGATTACAAACTGTTGGTCCATCAATGGAATGATATTATCCTGTATGACCAGTGTATTCAAAAGGAAGATTTCATTGGGATCCCATGTGTTCAACATGATATCTCATAAATTGTGTAGGGAACCTGATTTTCAATAGTTGAATATAGTACAAATCATACAAAAATTCCGCATGTTCCGAAGCTGCATTTTTTCTGTTGTATTAGGAGGTCGAAGAAAACCGACATTAATCTTCATAACCGACAGTAATATTGGAGGCATTGCAACATAGTCAGTGTCTGTAAGACTTCATTTACAGGTCTTAAAAAAAGACTTACGTTGTTGAGATGACACGTCGGTGGCGAGGAAAGTCAAGTTACATGCGGTGTTGTATAGTTGTTAAACTTGTTTTTTTTTTAGTTTTATTATGTAACATCTCGAATACATTTGTGCTCTATGATATGCTATAGACATCTCAACTATTAGAGAAGGTGAAGTGTATGTGCTCCTGATACGTGGGAGGAATGAAGTCAGATCCATGAAAGTGACGAATTCCAATGTAGTGACAGATATAAGATATTGATTTTTTTTTCCAAAAAATAAATAAAGAATATCAATCATGACTCAAAAATCAGTTGTTAAAGAGCAAATTGGTATAGAGTACAATTCCACAAATACAGATGATATCATTGGTAAGTTGTCATTTTACAATCGTTATTAACTTTACCTATCTTCAATAAAATTGTTCAAGCTTGATATTTTATTGATTGGAAAGTGATATTGTGAGTGTAGCCTCATGTGGCAGAGTTGTAAGTTGTTGTCAGGTCTTAGAAAAGGAATAGATTACAGTTGCGTCACAAAAAAAAAAAAAACAATAATGATTGTTTATATTTTAACCACACAAGGAAATAGCGTGATGCAGAGAAAGACAAAAGTGTTATTGACAACAATAACGAAAACAAATAGGGTCATCATAAAATACTTTTGGTTCTTATGGAAGTAACTTTCGGTAGACACATCACATGGAATATAGTCCGCATACTTGTCATAATACACGAAGTGTAAATTAATATTTGCTGAGTTTGTACTTTTGTCAACTTAACACCGGAATATTTCAAACATCACTTTAATCATATTTTCATCGAAAAATTGTGAAAACTGCAATGATAAGAATAAAAAACGGACCAACGTAAAAATAAAACTTGAAATGTGTTATATACATGATAGGCGATATACACAGCACAAATTTATGACAGTGATAACAAACGGAACATGACTTCTATACCTATTTTGACACATAAAATCCAAATTTATTTTAACAAAAAACTATAAATTATATATTGTTTTATTGGTTGATTAAATCTAACTTGTAAGATGGCAGCATAACTGAATATTGTAGTGATTCTCAACCCGAATACCCATTCACGTGTAGAATATCAATCTCCTGGAATGTCTGTATGACATATCAACCCACAATTAATTTTGTGGATCGAATACGACCTGCAAAATTTATGTTCTCAACGAATAATGCTCCAAATCGGCATGTGGTCAGACAAACACAGGATAGCAGCGAATCAGAAATAACCTGTAATATCATAATGGCGATATGATAGCAAGGATCTGGACACCAAGCTATGGGAGACCAATGAGTCAATGACGAAAAAATGCTTCATCATCTCGAATTCAAATGGTGCAGTCAAAACCGGTAAGTGTATAACTTGATTGCAGTTGCAAGGATATATCCAATGTGAACATTACTCAATGAGATTAAAATATTATATGTTTTATTAACCACACTGTAAATTGAATAGCAAAAACATGAAATATAATGAAAGTCACTTCATTTAAGTGTTATCGTCGGATACGAAATGTTGTTTTTGCATGACCAAGATGACATCCTTATTAGGTGGAGGACATGCGGACCCGGTATGATGACCGGTCGGGAGATGGCAGGCGTACAGTTCACTAGTCTGATTGAAATGCACTACATATTGGGTATCTTCGGAGGACACATGTTCATGACAAGGAAGACATCATATGCAAACATGTGCTCAATTAACACTATAAATAAGACTCTTTAAGTTTTTGTAACCAAACATTCCAGAAGTGCAAAACCACACAATGTTTTTTTATATTGAAAACTTGAAAAGTGAACAGGTTTTGCGACAATTGATTGGTCAACCTTTTGCGATAATTGTGGTCAATTAATGTTTGAGAGGATGCACTTGCTTTGCTTGTGTACGTAGCGTATAGTAGCAAGTGAAGTGCCCTTGAGTTCAATATGGTTTGCTTTATGAATATTTTATTATACAATAATCGTAACAACCATACTATTAAAAAAAAAAAAATTAATGAATGTTTACTGTGAGTGAAGCATAAAAAAAAAAAAAGTATTGTCCCCTCACAATTGTCGAGGGGTGGTTGCGTTTTGCAAATCTATACAAGTTGGGAGAAGGTAAGGCACATTATACATTCGTAATTGTCATACATTATGGATAAACTCATATGCTATTTGTATAATGTAGAGCAAACACTACACTTGTACTATTTCACTGACATGGTAATTTCCCCTTGTTGCGGTTCATTTATTTTTTTTTTCGAATTGACAACCTCATTAATATTGTTCGTATTTTATTAAAGTGTATATGAGGGAACATTGACATTAACAACCGTGGTCCAATAAATAGGATAGAATGTGGGCAAACCATGAGAGCTTGAGTTTGTAGAGGCAGTCGGGAAAACACATCGCAAGATGCATGAACCACAAGATGTTCCTATAATTTTTTCGTCCTCTGCTTTTTCATTATTGCAAGTCTCATAACTATATTATGAGGAACTTACACACACGCACAAACATAAACTGCAACGGTGACCAAACTGCAGTTACATTTGTGTGGTATGGAGGAAGTGTTGTGCTTGTGTTTATTTGCCCATTTTCCTCATAGATGTTTATGCTTTATTTTATTTCTTGAACTTACAAATTCTTAAATGTTACATACGTGCCGTCGAAGTGAATATGAAAGGATATTGTCATTAACACTGTGCTCAAGTAGATAAGACAGATTATGAATAAACCATGACATGACGATTCCGCAAAGACAAGTACTACTGAAGACAAAAACTTACGTAAAAGGTAAAGAAAAATGTACATAAGCAGGCTATAAGTGACGCATATTTTTTTGTGTATGAAGTATATCTGGTAAAAACCAAAATAATATAATATTATTTTAGTAAGACGGGAGAAGGGGATATCTTATTTAACATCAATATGCACGATGCATCAATATGTATGATACAAGATCAATATGTATGACACTCCGATCAAGCCTGGTGGGGAAATAAAGTGTGGGTTATTAATAAAGCAAAGCCGAGCGGATGGGAAAGCAGTAAGACGAATATGATACAATGGTCCGAAGGCGACAAATTGTCAATTAACTTTGAATGACAATTTCATAATAGGGAATCTCCGTTTGTGAGAACTAAAAGCGAGGAGACAGGGAATTGTGAAGCAACAAATAACGAATTATTATTAGCATGAATATACCACATTTGAAGTTATGTGTTTGGATAAGGTTGTTAAAAATAATACACAATACATTTAAGAATGTTGTGAGAATCTTTATTTGCTCATCGAACCATTTTCTGAGTGTGTGGAAGAAGCCGTTACCATTGAAGTATTAACTATTATAATGCAAAACTTGATAGCAAATCAAACGCAATCAGCACAATGCCCAATGACTATTGTTTATGTTGACGAAATAATGGATATTTGTGCACATAGCGACGGAGTTGATTGGTAATATATTGATAGTTTTTAGTTGTCATGTCGTGGGTGTATGTAAAACAATTAAGGACAACTATGGAAGGTGTTGCAAATATGAGAAAATTCGAGTACTCATCAATAAAAGTTTATGTGAGGATTGAGCCCTCAAGTAAGGGTCTTGCCATGATGTACATGTTCTGGGCTAAGGCCCCAGCAAGCCTCGTGCCCGCCCTAAGTGAAGGCGGGCCAGCAAATCAACAAAAGCCCTCTGTGCCAACATTTCACGAAGTGGGGTCCATACAGTTGCAGCACGCCAGTTGGTTGGAGTGCACCGAGTCTCGGATTTCAGCAAATGCTGAAATGCCCAAAGCCTCTAAGTTAGTTAGGCCGACAATGCATGCTGGGTATAGAGGCTGAAAATGCCAAAGGGAAATCGACCCACTGTCTAAATCTGGCCACAAGCCTTAATAAAGGAAATGCAACGGCATTGCCCCGAAGCCCAACTGTATCACATTGGCTTCAGCCTCTGGGCCCTGGTCACAGGCTGAAGGGAGGCCGCCCGCACACTGCACTGGCATATAGGCAAGCAGGGGGAGTGGAGAGGGATCTTGGTCAATGCTGGCACTTGCGGGCACGCTGCGCGGATGCATGTGTGTTGCGCTAAGAGCAAGCAGGCCAGCGCTAGGTGGTAGGGCGCTGCCTGCAGGCAAGGCACTGGCGGCCATAGCCGGGCCGCATGAGGGTGTAGGAGAGGTGAAGGGTGAAGGTGGTCTTCGGAGGTGAAGGGCGCTGTGTGGGTAACAAGGGAGAGTGTGGGGAAGAGGACACGTACCTGGTGGGGGTGTAGGTCAGCATTGGTGTTGACATCATCACTCGCTGGTAGTCAAGTTGTCTGGTTGCTGTTCATTGCTGTAGTTGTAGGATAGGCTGTAGAGTAGATAGGGCGCCTGGCGCCATTCACAAGAGAGAGCTACATCTGGGTTATGCTGTTGGTGTTGCCCTGTTGGGAATTGACATTGACTCACGATTCTTTTCTATCATTCTCAATTGGATGGTTACTCGGTTTCATGTGCTATCTGCTTTGGCTTTGACTACTTGGACTTCAGTGTGATTTTGCATTCTGAATTTCTGTGCTTCGTCCATACTCATGTTCCTTGCAATTTGGTATCGGAGCTGGTTTGATCGCCACTTACCTTCGGCATGCTGGCGTTATACAAACTTGGTGCGTTGATGATGCTTCTTCGCAGTTGGTACTTGTGACGTCAGGCCATTGATAGGAGCAGGCCCTGGGTAGAGAGGGGTGCGCCAGAAGGCTACAGACGACATTAATAGCCGTGGTAACAGGCGGAATGTTTGATTGATGATGAGAGCATGTTGATGTGGCATTGGACTAAGGTGGCACTGCATTGCGTTGTCGGTGGTACCGAGGTCATGACCGGTCATCAAATGCAACATCAACTCAATTGGTGAGACAATCTGTGGTTGGGGGCAGATATCTCCAGGTATGTTGATCCCTTACCTTATCTACCTTCTCAATCTCTTCTTACTGTGAGGAAGTGAGTCCAACTTGAGAGTCCTCTCTTTTGGTGAGGTGTCGTGAGCTCGCTACCTTGAGAGACAACAATCTTCCCGGAAGCATCTGGAAGGAGAAAGGGCGGTGCCTCTGAAGGGCCCTTGTCAAAGCACTGGGTCACGGTCACCATGCCAACCCACAGGGAGTAGTGCACGCATGAGATGGCTGCTGTCCTATTTGGCACTTGCTGCGCTAATAGAAGTTCCTCCGGGTGTGCCAGCCCATGACAGATGCTTACCAGACCGTCTATAAACATTCCTGGTTGGGAGTTCATTGTGAATCTGGCTGTGATCGTCGTTCTGACTGCGACGTTAAAGAATTCCTTAAGAGATGGGGGAACTCTATAAATACCTTCTGATCAGCCAGATCAAATGGACAGGAAGGCTCGTCGTCGTACGAGGGTAAATAAGAGTGGTTGGGCTGGCTTGCTCGGTGACAACTTGGGCACAGGGGTGGGCCGATACACACACGAAGACACTACTCGCTTAAAGATGTTGTTCGGCACGTTGGATTGAGGGGAGGGTAGGTTCCAATTAGTGCTCAACTGTTTACACAACCATACCCATCAATCATACATCTGCTACATTGTCTTTTTGTACCTTTGATTAGTTGGTTGACGGACTGCTAACCTCACAGACAGATTAGTGTAGGACTGTTGTATGCTACCATAGCCAGTTCTAACTAATGCTGTTGTAAGTGAACCAATCAGGGTGCATCTAGACTATGTAGACAATCTGTGTGAATGTTGTAGACATGCCACTTGATTCAGTATAGTAAGGTACTCGCCGAACACAACTATTGTTAGAAAATTAGGTGTCGGTCAGATACATGCTGTGGTAGGATTCCACTAGGGGATTCTAGTGCAAAAACTATCTGCCTAACTAATGAGTGGGTCAGATCATGTTGATGATAGACCTGACAATAGAAGACTAACACGTGCAGAGGCACTAAGGGTTCCGCACGTGTTCAGGACCTTAGACGAGGGAGAAGAAAGACGGCTTTGTGCCGAACGTAGAGCCCGTGCTCTAGCAGCAGGACTATAAGAAGCACACAGAGTAGCAAGAGAGCGGGCAACAGCAGCCAGAGCAACAACAATGGCTAACGGTACCAGCGTCCTCATAAGGGACTAGTGGGACTCATTTGGGAATGCCAATAAGTTTCACAAGTTCCACGGGCACTTCCGGTTCAACAGGTTCTAGACAGTCTTCTAGTCAAATGGCGGGCTCGTAGTTCAGCCCGTTGACCCCGTGAGAGAGGGAGCTTAGGGAGATCCAACAGGTCGACAGGCTCCGCAAGAAGTTAGAGGAGGACTTGAAAAAGGCAACCGATAGAGAAAGAGAGATAAAAAGTAGAGCGGCCAGACTGCATACGTTAGAGGCTGACAAGGCTGCGTTAGAGGGATTGGACGAAACGGGTTTGTCTGACCCCCTGAAAGTGTTGAAGAACAACATGTTGTCACTGCATGCGCACGTTGACAGCGGGATGGACTTCATGCAGAGCACTTTGAACCAGATCCTGGATGCATTGACAAAGCCAGGATTCCGGCCACCAGCACAATCGTCGTTGCCGTTAACGGCGATGTCAGGCCCCTTTTCCGTACAAGTTGGCACACAGCCAAGTGGTACGTCTGCAGCAGTCTCACATACTGTTGCGTCTTCTTCTTCGGGTCCAGCGGTGATTGCTACATCACCACAACAACTTGTTCCTTCACAGGGATAGCAGCAAGGTCAATGGTATCCTAAGACCCCGATGAATCCGCCTCTTGCCTTCTCAGGTGAGAGAAAGGATGAGGAACTCAACACATGGTTGAGAACGATCCCGGTTTGGGTGAAGGCAACGAGGACCTTGCCTGAGGACGAAGTGGTAACTGCTGCATACTACCTTGAGGGTAAGGCAACCAAGTGGCTAGATGGTGTAGTCGTGAAGGCCGGGTACGGGCGACGCATGACGGATTGGGCTAAGTCTTTGGCTTTAGACCAATTCATGAAAATGGTAGAAGCTCGATGACATAATCCGCAGGAGGCGCAAAGGGCCACTGATGCCATTAACAAACTTGACCAACGCAGGTTTAGATCAGTTAGGGAGCTTACGACTACCGTTGAGAGCCTGATCCTCGTCCCTGATATCTACTACAGTGATCAGTTCCTGCTAACTACGGTTGTTAGATATTTACCTGAGAACATCAGGAACTTACTGGACAGTGAGGCACGCACTGTGTACCATTCGTTTGAGACATTGTCTAGGAAGGCTTTAGATTTGGAGGCCACTCTAGGCAATGTTCAACCCACCTCACAGAATGACTCAAAGACGAAGAAGAGTCCTCAGGAGTGGAAAAAGAAGGGAGCAAAGTTGATGATGGTTGAATCTGATGGGACTCAAACTGAGATTGATGAACTCTCTGACCTGATGGACTATTCAGAGCAAGACGGCGAGGAGGTAGCTGAGGGTAGCACCCTTGTCGCAGTAGTGAAGACTAAGGCAGGTGGCCGAGGGAAGGGCCAACCTAGGGGTCAAGGAAAGGCCGCCTCCAATAAGACAAAACAGGCTGATTGGGTTAAGGCAGGTCTTGATCAAGACGTGTGGCCTGACCGCCGAATGAGCGGCGCTTGTATCAACTGCGGGGAGTACGGACACACGCAGTACAAGTGTCAGAACGCTAAGGTTACGCAAAAAGTTGCTCCAAAGATGGGGGCAACTTATTCCCAGGCTTCAAGCTCAGGAAACACGTGAGGCCAGTGGAAGTATTAGCTACTTCTACTCAAGATGAAGTAGGAATGATACCCTCCCTACTTCATGACAAGACCCAGGCTAATGACCCCTTTGTCGCCCCGCAGACACAATTAGACCAAACTATGCTCTGTACGTTAATTGTGTCTGAAACCTTGGAAAACTTGGAGAATGAGTGGTCAAACAAGGACCCTCGCGAGTCTTGGGTGGCGCTGAGAAAAGGTCCTAGAGGGGAACATTTCGTGGTGGACGTCGATGTAGGAGGCCGCAAATGTGGTGCCTTCATAGATATAGGCTCCACGCGGAATTACATAAGTCGCGACTGTTTGGAAAAGCTGCACCTACATGACCGGGTACGGCACCTAAGTAAACCAGTAGCATCTACTTTGGCCAACAAGGAGCGCATGATTGTAACAGATTACATCAAGGACGTAGTCTGTACCTTCTCTTATGGAGGAGGTGAGCTTAACCATAAGATCTCGTTCTTGGTTAGTGACGACTTGCCATTCGATATGCTGTTAGGCATGTACTACCTCGAAGTTGCTAAGCCCCAGTTCGACTTGGATAAGAAGGTGCTCAAACACAAGTTGCCCGAAGGCCGAACTGTCAGATTGACTAAGTTCAAGGCCAATAGCATTATAGATACCTATGGCTGCTTGTGCGCATCCGCATTCTGTAACTATTACAAGCAAAACGAAGAGGAGGTTATGTATCTTGTTTATGTCTCTGAGAAGAAGGAGGCCGTTAAAACACCCCCAGAGATAGAACGCGTCGTTGCTAAGTTCCCTGATCTGTTCGAGGAGCCCACAGGAGTTGTTGATAGGGAAGTCATCCACGCTATAGAAATCATTCCATGGAGTAAAACCCCAAAGGGAAGGATCTATAGGATGGCCCCTCCCGAATTAGATGAACTTCGGATGCAACTAAAGGAGCTGACAGAGAAGGGTTGGATTCGGCCTAGTACTTCCCCTTACTAGACGACCTATTGGATAGTGTGCAGGGATGCAAGTACTATACCAAGATAGACTTGAAATCCGTATATCATCAAATTGCAATAAGATCTGAGGACCAACACAAGACAACTTTTCAGACGCGTTATGGTCTGTATGAGTTTGTGGTGATGCCTTTTGGTCTTTGCAATGCGCCGGGTACATTCCAGCACGCTATGAATCGGATCTTCCATGATCATTTAGATAAGTTTGTCGTGGTCTACCTAGACGACATTCTGATCTTTCATAAGTCTGTCGAGGAGCATGCACAGCATGTTGAGATGGTACTTTCACTCCTTTGACAGCACAAGTATAAGGTCAACTTAGAGAAGCGTGAATTCAGTCGCACTAAGATACTATACTTGGGTCATGAAGTATCCGCGGAGGGAATTAAACCGGAAGATGCAAAGGTGGATGGTATTTGATACCGGCCACGACCTCAGACAGTCATTGAGGTCAGATCATTCTTAGGAATGTGCGGCTATTATAGGAACTTTGTAAAGAACTATTCTACAGTCGCCTCGCCTTTGACTGATCTAACTCGACTTGACACACCGTGGGACTGGAGTGATGAGTGCGAAGGTGCTTTCAAGAGATTGAAGCATGCACTCATGAATCATGAAGTTCTCATGGTTCCCGATCCGCAGAAGTCATTCATAGTGACCACTGACGCAAACCAATACGGCATTGGCGCAGTGCTGGCTCAGCAGGATGGGAAAAAGTTGAGACCGATTGAGTACATAAGTAAGAAGATGCCATCGAAGAAGCTGGATAAGTCCACCTACGAAAAAAAACTTTATGCTCTCTACAAGGCACTTGTCCATTGGAGACACTTCCTTTCGGGAAGGTTCTTCTATCTGAGAACTGATCATCAAACCCTCAAATGGATCAAGACTCAACCGGCTCTTTCTGATGCACTCAAGCGATGGATTGTGGTCATAGACCAATATGACTTCAGGTTTGAGTACCTGAAGGGAGAGTACAACAAGGTTGCAAATGCGCTATCCCGTAGAGCCGATTACCTAGGTGCGCTAGTTTTTGAATTTGGCGTATCTAATGAAGTAACTCAATCATTGGTGGGAGCCTATCAGGAAGACCCTGTCACGATGGACATCATCCGCAAACTTCAAGCAAAAGACAAGGCCACAGAAAGTGAGTTTGTGATGGTGGATGGGCCTAATCTATCTTGATAAGGCCGGAGTAAAGAGATTGGTAGTTCCATCTAGTGAACAGTTGCGTAGTTTATTTTTAGGCGAATGTCATGACGCAACTGGGCACTTTGGYTACAAGAAGACGAGTGCTAACTTAGTACAGCGATTTTGGTGGCCCAAAATGTTAGATGACTCAAAGAAATATGTTGAGACATGTCAGGTCTATCAGCGGGACAAGCCGCGAACTCAAGCACCGATTGGGTTATTGAAGCCTTTACCTATTCCTGATGGTCCAGGATTGAGTGTTTCCCTGGATTTCATGGACACTCTCGTGACCAACAAGAGTGGTAAGAGACACATTTTCGTCATCATTGACCGATTCACCAAGTACACTAGACTAATACCAATGCTAGAGACAGCCAGGACAGAATACGTCATCAAGTTGTTCAAGGACAACTGGGTAAGGGACTTTGGTTTACCAAAGACCATCATTAGTGACCGAGACGTCCGATTCACAAGTGAGTTGTGGAAGAAGACTGCAGAACAGATGGACACTCAACTTCAAATGACTTCAGGGAATCATCCCGAAGCCAACGGACATGCCGAACAAATGAATAGAGTTGTACAGCACTTGCTGAGGCATTATATCAAGCCCAGCCAGGATGACTGGGATGAGCAGTTACCTCTCATTGCCAGCCTGTACAACAATGCTATACATAGCAGTACCGACGTTAGTCCTAACCAGCTGCACTTAGGATGAAAACCTAGATCAGCATTAGACTTCCTCCTACCTGAAAATCGACCAGCTGCAACTCTAGGCACACTTGAATACGGTGTGCAATATGAGAAATTGCTGCAACAGGCTGTTGAACATATGAAGAAGGCTCAGCAAGCCATGATTGCTTCTGAGATTCAACATCGCAGACAGTCCCACATTTCAGGTAGGGGAACGTGTCTGGGTCAAGGCTAGTGAGTTAGGACAGGAGTTTGGAATATCTCGCAAACTAATGCCTCAGTACTTTGGTCCCTGGGAAGTCTTGGATGTAGTGGGAGATGAGATGGATGGTCCCACATATGTCATTCGTGTCCCTGGACATCTACGCACTCACCCAGTCTTTCATGCCTCAAAGCTTGCACCTTTCGCTGAGACTGATCAATTCCCTTCCAGGAGATCGATGTTGCCCCCAACCATGGATGGACAAGTCGACATCGACGATATTGTGGATCACAGGGATATGCCTGTTCCGAAGCCGCTGGGTCGAGGAAGACCTCCTAAACCCAAGAGGGAGTACCAGATCAGATTCAGGCATCATACGGATCCGAAAGAAGATCCGTGTTTTACCCGGGAGGAATTGATGGAAACGGCTCCTCAGGTGGTGGCAGATTATGAACGGAAGCTAAAAGGGAAGGCACATGCGAAGTAAGCATCTCAGCGGACTTTCGAAGCTAAGGGGGATGGAATGTGAGGATTGAGCCCTCAAGTAGGGACCTTGCCATGATGTACATGTTCTGGGCTAAGGCCCCAGCAAGCCTCGTGCCCGCCCTAAGTGAAGGGGGGCCAGCGAATCAACAAGAGCCCTCTGTGCCAACATTTCACGAAGTGGGTTCCATACAGTTGCAGCACACCAGTTGGTTGGAATGCACCAAGTCTCGGATTTCAGCAAATGCTGAAATGTCCAGGGCCTCTGAGTTAGTTAGGCCCTGGGCACTCGAATGTGAGGCCGACAATGCATGTTGGGTATAAAGGCCGAAAATGCCAAAGGGAAATCGGCCCACTGTCTGAATCTGGTCGCAGGCCTTGATGAAGAAGACGCAACGGCATTGCCTCGGGGCCCAACTGTATCGGGTTGGCTTCAGCCTCTGGGCCCCGGTCACAAGTTGAAGGGAGGCCGCCCACACACTGCGCTGACATATAGGCAAGCAGGGCGAGTGGAAAGGGATCTTGGCCAATGCTGGCACTTGCGGGCACGCTGCGCGGATGCATGTGTGTTGCGCTGTGCAAAGCAGTGCTGCGCTAAGAGCAAGCAGACCAGCGCTAGGCGGTAGGGTGCTGCCTGCCTGCAAGGCACTTGCGGCCATAGCCGGGCCGCATGAGGGTGTAGGAGAGGTGAAGGGCGAAGGTGGTCTTCGGAGGTGAAGGGTGTTGTGTGGGTAACAAGGGAGAGTATGGGGAAGAGGACACGTACCTGGCGGGGGTGTAGGTCGGCATTGATGTGGACATCATCACTCGTTGGTAGTCAAGTTGTCTGGTTGCTGTTCATTGTTGTAGTTGTAGGATAGGCTGTAAAGTAGATAGGGCGTCTGGCGCCAGTCACAAGAGAGAGCTACATTTGCGTTATGCTGTTGGTGTTGCCCTGTTGGGCATGGACATTGACTCACGATTCTCTCGTATCATTCTCAATTGGATGGTTACTCGGTTCCATGTGCTATCTGATTTGGCTTTGATTACTTGGACTTCAGTGTGATTTTGCATTCTAGATTTTTGTGCTTCGTCCATACTCATGTTCCTTGCATTTATAATAAACAATCCTCATTGTGTAAAGTCACATCAGGATAAAGCACAGTTCGGATGACAGTGTCATCATTGTGTAATCAAATTTAGTGCATATTAACAGACACTAATGAAGTGTTCATGGCAATCTCTAATAATATGAGGATGAAATCGATAACGATGGAAGACTACAGAGAAATTTATAAGTATCTGTGCAAAGATAAATCTACGTGCACAAGCAACTATCTGGTAGCTGAAAATTCGGGAATGAAAACTCTGAAGTGAGAGTTTTCGGCAGTCTGAAAATCCTAAATAGTCCTGAAGTGGTGAAAGGTCCGAAGACCCTGAAAACCACCCTTCACCACTTCAATATGCAGCCTGCCTAAATAGGTGGTTTTAAGGGTCTTCGGAGTTTTCACCACTTCAGGACCATTCAAGATTTTCATACATGAATGATCCTGAAGTGGTGAAAGGTACGAAGACCCTCACTTGTTTAGGCAGGCTGCATCCTGAAGTGGCGACGGGTGTCCTGAAGTGGTCATGAAAAATACGACTCTTGTTAACCTGCTCTTTCTACGTGTAGATAATGAAACAATATTATTTGATAATACGGAGATGGTAAGAAAAAAATAAGACAGGTTTAGCCAGACAAAAAAGTCTGAAAACAAAGGAGCAAAATTCACTATGAAGTTGGAAGAAAAAAAAATAAAAAAAATGCAAGTGGATAAAACCTTGGTCGGGGTTCGATGGCACAAACTTTTGACATGATCTACGAAAAAAAAACAGAGGATCTAAAGTTGATTTGTTCAATAAAAATATGTTGCATAACTACCGATAAATACTCAATACCTTAAAACCTATCTACTAATAATGATCAAAATAGAATATGCAAGCAAATATATGGTTAGCAACACGTATATCAGAAATGAAATAAAATTATATATATTACAATATGATATTTATTTTGTCTGCTAATTTCAATGGATACTTATGAGAGCGGTATTCAATTATTATTTGATTTAAGCAGGGTAGGAAACAAACTCGAACAATATTCATTATGATCTTAGATCATTCAATGTTTCTGTTATTGAACATCTAAAGGTGCGTACTTGATATAAGCTGCAATGAATTTTAGTTTTGACGTTGTATCCTCCACCAAAGTTGAAGTTGCGAAATGATCCCAACACACACACAAAGCACCTCTTTCGGTTTCATTTTCGCACTTCATTCCACAAGACACAAATAATTACCAATTTATCAAAGAACAGACGAAACGACTTGTGAATGTCAGACTTCAACCTATACCTGACAATCCACAAAGAACATTTGCGTTCTATCTGTAGTTATTTCTTTTCATTTATGAAATTGTTGCAATAACTTACAAAATCCAACGTAAAACGTTTGCTTCACTGCTCGTTGTAGATTGGAAAACAAAACCCACGAGGATCAAATCATATATTGACGTTCCACAACAAATATAAATTATGGTATTCAAAGTTATTAATCCTCAAGTTTCTGTTGCACTAATCATTGTCACTCATGAATTGTCTGCTTCATTAAAAACACTTCAGAATACTATTGATAAAGACAAAAGGTTGATTGAAATTAAGATTCGTTGTTGCATTTCTCTTAAAAGTTTTCAATATTCTCATACGTTTTATAATAAAATTTTCTTGATTCCACAACAAATATAGATTTTCGTCTCAAGAGTTATTAACTGTCACGTTTTTGTTACACTTATCTCTTTCACCCCTGAATTTATTATTTTTTAAAAACCGTTTTTGAATATCCTTGACAGAGATGTCGAATTCATTTTTACGCCTTTTTTAAATTCCTACAACATTTTCATATATCATATTACTATTTTTTTTCTTTTTGCCGTTCTTATCTCCGTTTTCTTCTATATTTATTTGTTGTCGGATTATAATATTTTGTTATCACCACAAAGAACTCGTTCTGAGATCAATTCTTAAGGAACATGCAAAACCTTCAAATTATTTTATTTTTCTTAAATCTCTATAGAAACTTACAATAATATTTTATTATTATCAAAATAAAAAAATAATAATTAAAATATTTAGCATAATCAATTGAAAATTCAATTAATTGACTAACTAAGATTGAATTGAAACTAGCTAATAAATTCATTGTTGAAGGTTCAAATCATATCAAAATTTAATCCATAATTAGAAAAAAAATATGATTCTTGTGTAACTGCAAAACAACTTGACTTTAAACCAATGTTTCAAAAAACTTGCAAAACCATTTAGTTATTTTAGAAGAAATTATCATCCCACTTATGAGATATGTAAAATTCATTCAGATAATGATGATATAATATTTATAAATTTTACGAATTTATAACTTTATTTTTAACATGACGGTTGTTACAATTTTTTATTACGACAATCTTTTCATGTTTAGATGTCTTCCATGATTATCATGAACTACTTTACATATAACCATTACCTAGTAATTAGATAGTAAAAATGTGTTACCCAACAACTTCGTCGTTATTTCCTCGAACAACCACTTGTAACACTCACTCATTTGTCAATTAATTCTCATTTACATTCAAAATAACTATTGAGATTCTTGAATTTTTTTGTTTGTAGGGTTTTCGTTTTTGACAATGTTTTTTATTAAGAAAATGATTTTTTTTATATATGCCACCACAAGCTGGTCGAACAACCTACTGTCCTTTATATACTTGTAAATGTACCATTTTTTATTTTCAATGACCCTGTTCAAACCAACAACTTCGACTGTGATGTTTTTATATTTCTTATAATTTGTTACTTATTGTTTATTAATCCTCCCACTCACGTACGTGAATTCTGATAACTAGAAATTTTATATTACAGAAATGTAATTCATAACGAATTTGTGACTCATCAGTTACGACCGATTTTGCTACACCCATCTCTTTCTGTTCTTGTACTTCCTTTTATGCTTTGTCAATGTTTCACATTTCAAGTTTCTGATCCTTAAACCCTTCATTTTTTTACCATTCGACCACAAGGTCGATGTTTCTGGTGACAAAGCCTATTTTTTTTATTTTGTCAAGGAGAATGTTCAATCAAATTTCGTTCGCTCTTAATACTTATTTGTTTTTTATTCAAACCGCACAAAACATAAATTGTATGTAAGGAAACATGTTTGATGGATAGTCTGATTTTAACGGTCATCCATACATTTCTTTTCATTGTTTACATAAATGTTTGCAACTCCACTTTATTATAGTTGTGTCATGCTCCTTTGTAGTAGTTTTCTCCTCATCCACCTCTTCCGCCCACAACATAAAATTCATGAACGTGGTCCGATGAAATGATATAAAATATTTTTCGTTTCTTGGCGTCACAATACCAACATCTTGATAGGAACTTTGACCCTCCGTCCGTTTTGCGCTGCCTCTATCTACTATTATAGTGTGATTAATTGTTTTTACATTCTTGTGAAGAAAAAACAAAATAAAAACATATCAACGAGATGAAACACATGCCAATAGTTTTATAAAAGAATATAAATAATAAAATTACAAACAAAATCGAAAATCGATAAAGTGTTTTTTATTTTATGATGTTTTTCAATCTACTAATGTCAACTGCACTTTTAATATTGAACTGATGACGACAGATGATACATGGGACAGACCAGTCGATAATAGTATTATTTATCTCTCTCTCTCTCTCTCTTTGGCGGTATTATAATCTTGGAAAGCACCCATCTATGATTTGTAATGATGATCAACAACGTTTATGTTCATATCACAGGGTTTCAAAATTTAAATATTCAATGTCTTATATTTTAATAAGTTATCTCTCATTTTCTGATTGCTCCTTTGTGATTACACTTTTGTTTCTTTTGGTCCACCATTGCTCCTTGAATAAAACTACCCTTACATTCATTCCCTTCATAAGTTTGCTTGTTTTTAGTCCATCATTGTAACTCTAAGCTTAAGAACCACTAGATGCATTTCCTCAAAAACACTACACCAAGTTTAAAGTAAAGAGGTATGATGGAATTGATGACCTAAAATTATTTCACTACAGTACAAAATGTTGGTAGATGCATATAGACGTGTTGACAAGATATGAACCAAATTAGAAGGGATGACATTGTTGATAACCACATAGGTGATGACGTTTGCAATCCTTTTACATAAACTTTCAACTGAAAAGGTGAAACTATATATCCATATATTTTGTCTTTAAGGCAATAAGGCATATCCATTAATTTGTACGCAGAACTCATTTACTTTTTTTTATTTCTTATTTTGGAAACATTGACTAAAATTATCGACTTTACTATCATAAAAATCGAGGTTGCTAATAAAAAACAGTTGAAACTGCAAATAACTTGACTGAATGAATAATTGATTTGCTGATTGGTGAATCAATTGTACAAATTGCCACTAATTTTTTTTTTTTCTCTCTCATGTTCAGTAGTTGATTGGAGGGCATACTCACGCTAGCAGATTATTAAATGTACATCATAATAAATATTTCTAAACTCAATCAATAAGATTACAGTGACCTAAAGGAACTACCAAGGAAAGTATTCATGTACATATGCCTCGACGTCCTCTATTAAGTCTTCACTCACAACATGCACAACTTTTGTAAAAGTATTTCATCATTCTTGTTGTTATACAACCCTATGTTTCGCTTTTGCCCTTGTCCGACATATTCATGATCTACCGCATAACACGATTTGCACAATCATTTTCCTTTGCCATTTTTTATATCTACATTTCGTTTTCTTCAAACAAGTGCGTTGGTGGTCACAATTTCAAACAAAGATCAGCGTTTCAATGTTAATCTGACCTCTGCGATTTATCACTCACCATTTCAAAGTCACAAACGTATGTGTTTTTCATCAGTTTTGTGGATTTAACATTTTCACCTATAAGGTCCACCATTGTATGAATTGACCTCATACATTTCACACAACATAATTTTTTTTTCTTTTGTAGGTTCCAGGACCACATCATTAGTGTGAAAAATTATATCTTGTACGACATGATATTAAACATGTGTTATTTGTTCTTGTTATGGTTGATTGTCCATTTTTTTTTCTAATTTTTTTTTTTTTTCCTTAGTTGTTTACGAAACGAAACCAAAAAGTCACTCATATATTCTTTTTTTTAAATAGAAAATACAGTTTATTATGAAATGAAATTCCGCTACGAGATAAGGATCTTAAATTCTTAGGATCAATGATTTGAATGAATACTAACAGAAATGTTATTACGAGATTAAGAAAACGTGCATATTTTTCTAACAGATTATCAGATAGCGATATGATACAACGAATATATTTTTTTTATTTTGTTTTTCAAAGTGCAACCGAACCGACCATGCCAACGAAGCGATTAATGCGATGAAGGCAGGTTATTGTAAGCATGAAAAAAACGAGTTCATGTTCCATTATGAAGTGTTGTATAAACCTTCAGATATAAAAATTTATAATGTAGGGAGAACATTCGTCAAGAGATAACTTTGGTTAGGGAAAGAGATTTGTAGAGAAAATTTGTCTGTTGACAATATGAACGAAATCGAGTGTTCATTTACGATTACGTGAATGACAACAATCAATACCTCGTTTTGTATCGGGATTAGAATGTATGCATTCGTCAAGGACAACGACCGTGGTCAACAAGCACAATGGCTAAAAACCTTTACTATCCCACACCGTATTTATCAATTTATAGTATAACTTTTGGTAAATAATGATTGTTTATATATAATGTATCTAAAATATATTACAGAAGATAATGACATGAATGTCACCGAATGAGAGGTTAATCTTACGGGAAACACGGAGATGCAAATCAAATCAAGAAATTGAATTTGTTCATCATATTGATCTCGTTTATCACAAGGAAAACGAGTTCGAATGAAAAATCTGGAAAAACAAATTATGCGATTTTGCGGCTGTTCAAACAATTTTTCGATTCTATATTATGCATTTTTGATCCAACTGTGAAATGTCACACAAACACTATCATTATTCCCATTATTGTTATTTTCGTAAAGACATTTGCTCGTTTCTGAACAATGCAAAAAATCTCAATTGCATTTACGACATGCGATATGCTCGTATCTACTTCATCCGTCAAAAATATGAGTATTTGTTAGTTGGCAAAATATTTGTGGATTGGTCGAAGATTTGGCACCTTAAATGATTCGCCAAGGTTTATTTAGTCTTACCTCGTCCTTAGAAGAGGACGGGAGTTTACAGACTGCACGATTAAACGCAGTACAGCACATGACCGAGAGGTCAAAAGAGACGTTGTGCTATCAAAACATCATCGCTTTAACATCGTTAATAAACAGACTCACGTTAACATGTGGTTGTTAACAGTGGTCACAATGAAGCTCGAATGATATCGAGAGCTTACATCCTAAGAAGTTTCACTCATTCCCACCCTCGTTTGTTCGTTTTAACGTAAGTGCTTCGTCGTAACATTTCTCAAAGAGAGCTTACATCCCAAAAGTTTTACTCGTCCCCACCCTCGTCTGTTCGTTTTAACGTAAGTGCTTCGTCGTAATATTTCTCAAAAGATTTCAGCAACTCGATTTCCTTCTTCTTGTCCCCTGCCCTCCTACGGTTGAAAGCTGCAAAGACAGATACACCATCCACGAAACGCAAAATCGAAACAAATTCTCTTCTGGCTTCCTAAGGTAAGAATGAAGTCTAATTCATGCTTTGCACACATGAGGCACGCCAAAGGGGGGCTAGAACTTTTCCCCATCGATATACCAATCACCTGTTTTATCAAAATCCCACAGGCCTTGGTAAAGCAAAATCTCATCTCGAAAGCCACAAACTGCAGCAACAAGTTGAAAGGAACAAAGGTGAAGCCGTCTAACTTTTGACTTCTGCTCAACCGAGCAAACTTTCCCCTCCTCTGCACAAATACTCCTGTGTACCCTTTGTTGGAGAACCACCGGATCGCCCATTCGCAGACATGATCGTCGCATGAGGGAGGCGGCTAAAGATGTCTTTGATATCAAAAGACGATCCCACAACACCGCGTTCTGCCTACTTTTTCCCA
Organism: Chara braunii; assembly: GCA_003427395.1. Lineage (NCBI taxonomy): Eukaryota > Viridiplantae > Streptophyta > Charophyceae > Charales > Characeae > Chara > Chara braunii. The sequence continues at coordinate 971,815 of BFEA01000404.1, forward strand.
GGTGCTGATTAATAATACTCAGTTTTTCTTTCATTGACGATACTGGCCTCATATTCAAGTGACCAGACTCAGGTAGAGAAAACAAAAAACAGTTGATTCCTTTGGCTACCAATTTACACGCGTTCACCGATGGTTCACTGAAAGTGAAGCAGATCGGCCGATATTTCTAAGTGTCATTGTGTTTAGGTAATACATATGCCTTCTGAAATTCTCGTTTAGGGTCCCACTTTCCAATCGTAGAAAACCCACATGACGCAAATTTAGACTTAAATACTTCTACAACATCCTTTTTCTTCTCTGTACAGATTCGATATCCATCGCTGGTAAGGAAAGTTTCTTCTATGGCCACGTCGTACAATCTAGGACATAACACCAAAGTGTCCCCAGGGTTCCTGTCGAGAGGAGTAAGTACAAGTTCATTTAACTTCTCTTTTAACTTCAAAACCAAATCCAACTGATTCTTCGGCGACTGTACACTCCTATCAACAAAACAACCTCTGACTTCCGAAGCAGAAACCTCAAACTCCTCAGTAGTTAATCGCGATGTAACTTTCCAGGTATCTAAGGTAGAAGATAACTCTCTACACAACAACCGGTCCCTCTGTTCTTGATCTCCACATGACACATTCTTTGCATTGCAAACAATTCCTGGTACCCCACCGAGCTCACCAATTCGGAGATGAACGTGCCCATTCCGCTTGCGAAGGGTAAGTCCCGCACAAGGACAGCTACAACAGAAAAATTGTCACCGAAATTCAACAATTTTTTTTTTTGATGTCTAACTTATTCATGCCAGAACGAGTGTGACCAACTGTTGAAACTGGGTCTTCTGATGTGTTCAACTACTCATCAACGTTATCAGCTTATTCCCAACGAGTCCAACATGGTTTCCAACAGGTCTCAAACTTTTTCTCAACGACTCCAACATGGTTTCGTACAGGCCTCCAACATGAATCAACACGTATCCAACATGGTTCTTGACCCACATTTCGGTACATGATAGGTGAGAGAGTGTGTGTGTGTGTGTGTGGCGGTCGTGCACTGCGGCCCGGTCCTGTAAAATTGCGTGTTTTTGT
>BFEA01000404.1:1015269-1028995 GCA_003427395.1 Chara braunii
CCCCCCCCCCCCCCCCCCCCCCCCTGTCCACGATCCCGACGCCCTATCTCGACTCCTATTGGACCCCTCCCCTCCTTCCAACCTTCCCCTTCTTCCCGCGATCCCTTCAAAGGATTGCAAAACGCCTAAATTGCATCTGTAACATGTGGTTTGTTCTTGCATCCTTCGCTTGTAAAAAGTGTAAGCATTGTTAGTTAGCAAAATGTTTGTGGATTATTTAAAAAGTCGGGGTCCCTCGAGTGATTCCTCAAGGCTTAATTGGTTTTACCTTGTCTTGAAGAAGAGCTTCGGCGGCTAACGCAACTAGAATATGCTTACGACATCTTATATGAAAAAACCTTGATTGTTCAAATAAGAATTTTTTCTTTTTTACCACAAGTGCAGGCAAACTTAAAAATCTTATATTGTGTATTTAGAGTGTGTTGTGGATTAATTGTACACGGAACAGTAAGGGGCATACCAACGTCGGTGTGGTTCAAATCAACATAAGGAAAAACAAGTCTTCATGTTTTGAATTTTTCAGTCAATTCTATATAACTTTAGATATTGATTTTCATCGAACAATATTTTGAACAGGTAAGGTTTTATCAACGACAGTGACATACATTGTGGTTAGAGAGTATGAAATATGACCTCGGAAATTATTTTTGAATATCGGATTGTATAGGGGTTATTATGGGTATAAAGGCAAACTTCATAAATATCATTGGTCATTAAGTAATTTAATGAAAAATATATATTGTTGTAGCGAGAGATCTCGATTTTTATCTACAAAGCATGAAACACGTGAAAGAAAAAATAAAATTTCAGGAAGATCAAAATATTCATTGCGATCAAAAAATAAAGTTTTAGACCAATGAGTTTCGTGGTCATAGTGATCATCATAATTGGATGCAGATGGTGTTAATATATTCGGGGCAATGCATGGTGCATGGTTGTTTTATATTTTTTTTGCTTGAGCATAAGTAATATAAAAAAATTATATTTGGAGGCAGGGTGACCGGTGTTCAGGATGGGCCGAACGCCCGAACGTGTATGAGCCCTTGGGGATGCGTTCGATCATTCATGCCAAATGAAGACAAAAAAATAAAAAAATAAAAATCAAGAAAAAAATAAAAAACGATATATTCCTAGGCTACCAGCCGGGTCGCCCGGGTCACTCTATTTCTCCAAGCGGCCAGACCATGCAAGGACCAGGGAAGGTTGCAACCAAAATCATAATAATCAGGGTTGTCAGGCCGAACGTACGAAGACCCCTAAGCTGACCCCCGAGCGTTCGGGCGTTCAGGTCCTTGTACGGGCTGAACCAGAAAGGGTTCGGACCCCGCAAAAACATATTTATACACCTAAATATTATTATGTTTTTCTGAATGTTTTTTGTGAGCTATCTGTGATGTAAGGTATCTCCCTCTTAAGTTTGAACCCATTTTGTTCATCCAAAAAAAATGAAAAATCGACAAAAATGGTGGTGTCAAAATTTGTTTGCCCACTTACTAATTTGTTTTTTTTCTCTTTTCACTTTTTATTTTTTATTTTTTATTTTTTTTCGGGGTACGAAAAAAAATATTATTTTTCTAACTTAATTCGTAGATTCTCTATTATACACACAGGGTTACCTAAACGAACGTTCGGGGTCCCCTGGGCTGACCCCCAAACGTTCGGGCGTTCGGGGTCCCGTTCGCGGGCTGAACACCTCCAGGTTCGGCCCCCGCCAAAAAAAATGTTCGGGACCTAAAAATAAGTTTTGTTTTCGGAATTTGTTTTCGTGAGTTCTTTATGATGTAGCTTACACACCTATAAATTTTGAAGTCACTCTTCTAATCCCAAAAAACATTAAAAATCATCAAAGATGGGGGTGTCAAAACGTGCTCGCCCACTCACTATTTTTGTTTTTTTTTTTTTACTTTTAACTTTTTTTTTCACTTTATTTCGGGGCCTAAAAAATTTAATTATTTTTTGAAAAGTTTTTAATGAGTTACTGATTATGTAAACGACATATCAGTAAATTTTCAGGTCATTTATCAATGCCAAAAAAAATTACAAATCGGCAAAGATGGCGGTGTCGAAAAGGTGTTGGCACACTCACTCATTTTAATTCTCTTTTCATTTTTTCTTATTTTTATCATAGTGTTTATTTTCTGTATGAATTCCTTTTGTGACTTCTCTATGACGCGAGGGACATGCCTATAAAATTTGAAGTCATTTTGCTAAGTGAAAAAAAAATTACAAATCACCAAAGCTTGTGGTATATTTTGTTTTTACTTTTACTTTTTGTTTTCACTTTAAATCAGAGCCTAAACAAATTTACTATTTTTTAACATTTTTTTAATGAATTTTGTATAATATGAATAACATATTTGTAAATTTTCATGGCATTCGACTGGGCCAAAAAATGAAGAATTGCCAAAGATGACGGTGTCGGAAACATGCTCGCTCACACACGGATTGTAATTCTATTTTGATTTTTTCTTACTTTTATTATCAGTTTTATATTCAATTTTTTTTTTTTTTTCAAATTTGATAAGGAATTTGGATGTAATGCTCAAGCAAATCTTGTTCAATTTTTTTTTTTTAATAACATATCAAGGTTACCAAAGTGACCCAGATCCACTTGCCCAGCTGTGGAAAAAAAAAGTAAAAAAAGAAAAAATATATATATATTTTTATTAATTTAAAATTATATTTTAAATTTGATAAAACATTACGATGTTACCTTAAGCCAAACGGTGTTCAGTTTATTTTTATGTATAAAGTAGTTTTTTATTTTTTTTTTAATTTTTATATTATTATTATCAGGGTTGTCGGTGCTCGGGACGGGCTGAACGGCCGAACGTTTGGCAACCCCTCTGGACGCGTTTGGCCGTTCGGCAGAACGCGGACCCCCTCCCCCCCAAAAAAAAAAACAAAAATTTTAAAACTTCCGAAAAAAAAAATGTTATGCAGAAGAATAAACTGAATAACATTTGCTTCAACCTTACATCCAAATTATTTATCAAATTTGAAATAAAAATTAAATACCATAAATAAATAATAAAATAAAAATTAGACAAAATAAAACGAGAATGAAATTATTGAGTGCGCAAACACGTTTTTGGCACCGCTGTCTTTAACGATTTTTCATTTTGTTTTGGTTGTGACAAATGCCATGAAAATTTATATATATATAGCCAGGGTTGCCGGCGTTCGTGATGGGCCGAACGCCCGAACGTACGGGACCCCTTCGGAAGGCGTTCGGCCGTTCGGGCAGAACGCGAAAAAAAAAAAAAATAATAATAAAAAAATAAAAATAAAATGAACAAATGATATGTTATGAAGACAAATAAAATAAACAACATTTGCTTGACTATAAAATTCCAATTCNAAAAAAAAAAAAAAAAAAAAAAAAAAAAAAAAAAAAAAAAAAAAAAAAAAAAAAAAAAAAAACAAAACAAAACATTTTCAAATGCGAGTTATAATACGACCTTATAAACATTAATGTTTTTAATAAAAGGTGGTCGAGCAGAAAGTTCGTGCCTGGAGATGCATTGTATGTCTTATGAGCACAGAAAAACCGCATAAAAAATTGTAAAGACAAAGTGACGATAATTGTGAAATATGATATATACACTCATCAAATAAGTGTGCAATAGTGCAAGAATTCTGATTGTCTTTAAACTACAGATAATAGTGGCATCAGTTAACAAATGTTTGAGCATTTGCTTCAGAGAAAAAAAATTATATTGATAATTTTTATATGCACAAAATTTATAAATAATGTATGAAGCATAAAAATGTGATATAATTTTTTATTTATTAATTAATAAATAAAAATATAGATATCGTGTTTTGACATTATGAAAAAGTTTCGCATCATTCTCTAGTTCTTTTTCTCGTACTTCCTGAATATCAAAATTAGTCGATTATAAAGTAAAACCACATTTAACTCAATGTTGATTTTCAATTATATATCTGTAAGAATAATAAATACTTTTTGCTGCATGTATGGCATCGAAGAGAAGTTTAATATTACGGTTATATTTAAAAAATGTGTTAATAACATCATTATTATTATTGATGTATTCATATCAAAAGAGGCAACGTAATGAAACCCTAGCCGGAAGAAACTCTGTTTGGTGGACACTTGCACGATAATATACATATTTAAATGTATTATCTGTATTTGCGTTTCAAGAGTTTAAAACAAAATGTTGTATGTGTCAAATAGTTAGTCTAAACAAGATACAAAAGAAAGCAAATTAAGAAAAAATATATATATATATATTGAAAGAAACGCATGCAGAATTGGGGATATATTGAGAATGACTTCTACAAACAAACGAAATAAGGAGAGATCACATTTGAATTTACAGCAAAAATTGCGGAGGAGATTATATCTACAAAGGTCACAAGTGATATGTTGTGGGGCTAACTGTAAAATAGCATGATATATAAAATGTAAAACATTAAACACTATATTATAACAGATGCATTTATTTAAAATAGGTTTTTGTGGTTTCGATAAGTCCCGCTGTTTTCAAAATAGTATAGTTATGCAAAATTATGAATAAATAAAGATATATATATGGGTTCGTTATCATTACAAAAAGGATAATGCAAAGAATGTCATAAAGAAAGACAAAAGAAACACAACTTAAAATGTACTATTTAATCAAGTATGAAAAACCAAAATTGTTTTTGTGAAAGTGATAAAAATCACAAGTCATAAGAAAAACGTTTTGCAGTCAAAAGAGACAATATAAGTAAATAGTACTTCGATCTCGAGTCTCGATCATTCAAAAATAAACAGTAATATTTTCAAAAACATCACCGTCGATATTTTATTATCAATATTAAACTTTTCCACCGTTCTATGAAAAATGTAAGAAAGTGATAAGAAAAATGTGCAGATGCAACGTTGTTAGATATACATGTTTTGTTTATGACATGTAAATGAACATGTGGTGGCCCAATGAAAACATCGTGGAAATCTCTCAAATCGAGAACACCAACAAAACAAGCAAAAGCGAATGATGTATGTATGTTAAAAGTAAAAGTGAGGAAAATACTAGGTTGACAAAAACGATCATATGTTGAAAATTTTTTTTGCGAACGTGTCCGACGTTTAGCGTTGCTACCCCAAACATATGCAAAGCTACATTTAACATTGTACTATAGTTTGTTGACGGCGGGTGTATCCACAATACCGACGACGATCGTTTTCTCGTTTTTGTTATAACTGATCAGTTGTAATATTTGCAATGACGAAGTGAAACCTTGTTTTTTATTGTTTTTTCTTTTTTTGTTAATGAACGGGGCATTTATTTTTCTTTTCCATTTTTTATTGTTGATGAACGGGGCAAAAACATGTTTTTTCTCAAAGAAAAATAGTCTATTTATTTTTTTACCTTTGAAAAATAGAATATCGGGTACATAAGTGATTCTCTGTATCCTTATTGAACCTGTTACATAATGCTATGCTACTACTTGAGTATAAGAATCACGTTGGAAAAGCGATTAAGAACTTAAGCGGATAGAGGATTCTTCTTTAGCCTTAGCAACGTCGGATACAGATTCCTCTGCAACCTCGCCAATCGCCTGCAAGATTCACAAAACAAAAAATGGTTACCATAAACGATACGAAAATACAAACTGCATCAAGGATGTTTATGTGCATTTGTGCGTTGGGGTAAATTATTATTTTTGCTATGTATTTTCAAAAAAAATGTATACCTCCTTCAGAACATGCAAGAGAATATGTAGTGGCCGAATGAAAACATCGAGGAAATTTATTATTCAAAGAATAACATCAAAACAAGTAAAACCAAACAATGTATCTGTGTTAGGAGTAAGAGTGAAGGAAGTAATAGGTTGGCCAAAACGATCACATATTGCAAATGCATTACTACCCCGGACATATGTAGAGGTATATTCAACATTGTGTTGCAGTTCATTGACGCTAGGTAAAGTCAGGAGCTCACCATGCTCTCCCTAGACACCACTCCTTCACACCAAAGTCGTTGTTCTCTACATCGTTTTTTGTCTTGCTAATGTTTTGTCGGCATTGTTCATGAATGTTAAGAAGGGTTCGCCACCTCTACACCCTACTCATTCAATTTATGAAGTTCAATTTTGCTAAGTAAATTTTCAAATCCGACTTGTCAGATTTAATCCAGGAGTTGTCACGATTCATAATCTAAACTACTATGAAGGTTATCGAAACTTGGTTTCTGCAAGAGGGCAGCTTTGAGAGACCTCAGATAGCGGGCTCTGACTTCGAGCAAAAAATTATTTGAAACACGCAGATGATCAAGCAGTTGTTGACGAATATGTGCAACTTTTAGATTGTTTATTCTATCTGCATAACCAAATATCCATCTGTCAAAACAACACCCCATGACAAAAAAAAAACATGTACACAAGCCTCATGATCATCAATATAGTCGTACTAATGCAGACTGTAATCCAGGCGTCCGAAAAACATATAAATAACACTAAAATAATATGATATAAATAATCATACCACAACCTTTTGCCAAACATCAGAATCACCTCTGCGGTCATTCGTCCAGCACTCGTTTACCGAATACTCTATATTCACATCTGTTCAGAATTGATATAAACCACCGTACGACAACCTCTTTCTCGGCATCACAACAATTTCCGGAGTCTCTTGCAGAGTACTTATTTACCAAACACCACTTGTTTGAACCTACGTCGATGTTTTCATCACTTGTATTTTGTGTTCACATGAACGTTTCCTTAGCTCAGCCCTGAGACGATATCCACATATTTTTTTATTTCTTCCAAGAGACAATGGTTTAATGGTTGACTAACTATCATCCCATCACATATACCCTGACCCCTCGTATAAAACATATCTAGGCATCGACTTAGTCACAACATTTCAGATATTATTCTTCACTTCACTGTACAACATGGAAAATTGGAACTCTCAAGGACCTTTGTATTTGACCGACCGCCGACAAAAAAAAAAAACAGTCATGTTTAAAAATTATTTTTTTTGCCATCTTTCTATAAATATTTCTTATAAATGTCACAATCTTATTACTTATTTACAAAGTGATTTTGAATATTTTAAAAAGATATAATTATTCACCATTTATATGTAATGTGGGCTCATTGGGTTTATTGAGTGTTTTGATGATAATTCTATTGCTGATCAATAATTTTTTAGCCACTGTTAAACTATTTTATAATCCTACAATTATAGTCAATTTGACCTATTTTTGTAAAAATTTTGTATTGTTTAAAGTTGTCTGCACCATTTTGCCGTGTTTCGATTGTTTCAAACAAAAAACTTATCAACAACACATAAACTATGGTTATTTCATTTAGGTGATACGGACATACAATGTTTTTTTGGGGGGGGGGTATTTACATATCGGACCAATTGATCCCTTTCACTTCTAAAGCAGCAGATGAAGTATATATAAGGCATATTGAATCCTTAAAGAAGCAACAAACTTATAGCTTATTCGCCACTGCCCGACTTTTTAGATGGGCACCACATAGAAATTCGAGCCTATAGCTATATGACTTATTGGTTATTCGATATCGGAACACGGTCATCTTGATCGATAATAATATGCATGATCGGTTGTTTGTCAAAGGTTAATACGGTCATCCACTTGTGAGAGAGGTCGACGTGGAGGATAATTGTACGCAACTGTTTTCCAAAAATATGGAGTGATATTATCGATAACATTACAGCGATCGTGTGTTAAAATTTTATGAAACTGATATGCATGTTGCGACATATTATTGTTAAAAAGACGAAAACACAATGTACATATGAATTTATTTTTATCAATATAGAGATCGACTAGAATGTCGCTTTGCGTGACATTATGATGTAACTTTTAATTTTTGTTGTCGTCGTATAAAAAACTTGTCAAACACCCATACCTCTGCAAAAACAACAGCTACGGCGATAATCAAACATTACAACTTAAAAGCTAAGATAAAATGATATGGTTGCGGAAAGTAAAGCACGCCTATGACAAACAAAAAATATAATTGCAAAGTCACAAACCATATTGACCCTGTGAATAAAAAATATACATATACAATTATTAAAATAAATACCAATACATAACAATAAATACGTTTTCTTTTTCACTTTTGTTGCAGATTGTTCAAACAATTAACCTATTAACATTCTACAACTGTTGTGTGCATAGTCTATTTAATCATAGGGAACATAAATATCCACAGTCCCATATTCCTCGACCTTCTCTACAAATACAAATGAGCACATCGTCATTATTATAGGTTTGTCGTGAGCCTTGAAAATATTGAAAGTGTCGCTTCTGATAAACAAAAAAATATTGCAACAAAGTTGCAAAATATGTTCATCCAATCAATTAGAAAATGTCAATACAATTACTATAACAGGGACAACTACAGAGAAGCTGTGGCATTCTCTTTTTCACTTTTATAAGAGATTGTTCAAACTATTTTTCTATGGACCTTCTACAATTGTTATACACAAAGTACATTCAACCATAGGAAATACAAGTATCCATTATCTCATACTTTGTCGCTCTCCCCCTACAAATAAAAATGAGCACACCGTCGTTATTATAGGTCCGTGATGAGCCTTAATAGCACTGGAAGTGCTACTTCTACATTTTTTTTATCTTTCCTCTCTCCTCTTTTGTATGAATCATGTTCATTTTTTCTGTATCTTTGTCCATAAAGATCACATTCAAATGTTGATTACTCATTCTACGGCGCCAACCAGTAACCCTGCGGCTAGCCACTCCATCAACCGCCACTGCCCGACTTTTTAGATGTGCACAACATAGAAAGTCGGGTCTATAGCTATATGACTTAAAGCTTATTCGAGATCGAAGCACTGTCATCTTGATCGATCAAAATATGCATGATCGGTTGTTTGTCAAAGGTTAATACAGTCATCCACTTGAGAGAGAGGTCGACGTGGAGGATAATTGTACGCAAATGTTTCCCATAAATATGGAGTGATACTATCGATAACGTTACAGTGATCGTTTGCTAAAATTTTATGAAACTGATACGCATGTTGCGACACATTATTGTTTAAAAGATGAAAACACAATATACATATGAATTTATTTTTATCAATATAGAGATAGACTTAAATGTCGCTTTGGGTGACATTACACGATGACGAGAATCGTGATGTAACTTTCAATTTTTGTTGTCGTGGTGTAAAAAATTTGTTAAACACCCATACCTCTGCAAAAATGACAGTTACGACGATAAACAAACATTACAACTGAAAAACTAAGATAAAATGATATGGTTGCAGAAAGTAAAGCATGCATATGACAAACAAAAAATATGATTGCAAAGTCGCAAACCATATTTGACCTTGTGAATAAAAAATCTACATATACGATTATTAAAATAAATACCTATACATAACGATGGATACGTTTTCTCTTTCACTTTTGTCGCAGATTGTTCAAACAATTAATTTATTAACATTCTACAACTGTTGTGTGCATAGTCTATTCAATCATAGGGAATATAAATATCCACAGTCCCATATTCCTCGACCCCCTCTACATATACAAATGAGCACGTATAGGTATGTCATGAGCCTTGAAAATATTGAAAGTGTCGCTTCTGATAAATAAAAAAATATTGCAACAAAGTTGCAAATCAATTAGAAAATGTCAATACAATTACAATAACAGGGACAAGTACATAGAAGCTGTGACATTCTTTTTTCCACTTTTATAAGAGATTGTTCAAATTATTTTTCTATGGACAAGTACATTCAACCATAGGGAATACAAGTATCCATTATCCCATACTTCATCACTCTCCCCCTAAAAATAAAAATGAGCACATCGTCGTTGTTATAAGGCTGTGATGAACCTTAATAGCACCTGAAGTGCCACTTTTACATTTTTTTTTATTTTTCGTCTTTCCTCCTTTGTATGAATCATGTTCATCTTTTCGGTATCTTTGCCTCGAAGGATTACATTCAAATGTTGACTACTCATTCTACGGTGTCAACCAGTAACCCTGCGACCAACCACTCCATCAATCTCACGTGTCCAAATTCAACCATTGGTCCCATTACGTTGTGTCTAGTACCAACTCTACAACCAACGCCCACATGCATTATCACCAAGCCGCCCATCAGCCCAAGTCTCTTCATTATAAGTCTTCTTTACACAACCAGTATTGTTTTGCGATTGAGAAACCCTTTCTCCTTACGAGCAAGGTGCTCATAGATATATCATCAATGCAGCAAATGAGAAGCAATCACCTCGTACTTGCAATTGCATCATCCTATCACGATCAGAAGCACCCCTTAGAAACCGACGAATGAAGAGTAAGCGGGTCTAACCATCAAGGTAAACGATCAGGAAAAAAATAGAGACAAACAGGAAGACGAGCTAAAAAAACAAATACAATGAAAAAATGATAAGATTTTAAACATAATTATCCATGTAGTTTTTCATGAGGCAAAGAACAATACAACACGACACAAACTATATATCACACAATCAATAATTGTTATCACCGTAACCAAGTAAAATTCACCTAGCCTATTGCTCGAGAAGAATGAAAACCTTCAACGACTGGGGTCTCACTACGTGCAACACTAGATTGATAACTTTATATTCAATCTGATCAAAACCATAAAAAAAAAAAAAAAAAAAGTGTGCATGAAAAAACATGTAGTAAGTGGAAAAAGATACAGACGATTGGGCCGACCATTTTTTTCTGCACTTAAAAAAAAAAACAATGTTCACATGAAGGCATCCGGACGGTGTAATGAGAATAATACAAAAAGGCAAGATTCATGTGCATGAATAAGGATGCATTACATAAAAATGCAGAAGCACAAGCGAATTGTGTATCTCTACATTCTTAAAAAATGTGCGTTCGCTTGCCTTACTTCACTATTTATCTTACAATACGAAATATCCGAAAAAATAAGATTTTTTTTGTGTGAAAAAGCATAATAGTGTGGTGTCCTCCAACTTTTCTTGATAAATATAACCATTGTTAGGCTAGGTTTGTTTGCCAATCGATTTGTTTTTTTTTTTTTCCTCTCTCTCTGTTAAACTCTCATTTATTACAATGATATGTAAAGACATGGATATGCCTGGTATTATACCATCTATTTATGAGAAAGAGTTTGCTTGCCTTGCAGGTTAGCATTAGTTGGGAAAGACCTTATGCTATATCTATTCAAAGAATAAATAAGAATAAACAAATCAAACCGTAATAGCAGGCATATTTATATCTAGCTCATGCATTTCAAACATAGCACCATTGTGGTCTACCCCTTAGAGACACCCTTCATATAGGTTGCATACGGTTTGAAAGAGGATGATGAAGAATGAAAGGAGAGGTGTGGTTACTGGCCACCAGTGCTCGATGCCTTAGGCAGATAGGACTATGCGGGGACGAGTGGTCATCTTGCCCTTTACCTTCATGCCATTTAGGGGGAGAGAATGAAAATTACAGATGTCCACAGCAGACGGGAGAAGGTTGAGGGTGACAAGATCAACGACCGTGTTTGGTGACTTTCCAGACTAGGTTTATGGACGACCACTTGTAGAAAAGACACTTCCTTAGGACCATCAATGAAACACATGCATGAAAATTGACTGAAGCATATGACTGAGAACACAAGGTAAGGTATGTATATGAGAACCACATGAGTGTTGGCTTTGACAAATATGTATAATAACATCCACATTTTGAGAGCAGAAGATACAACAGTGGCTTTGGAGACCACTATGTTCTCCCGAATAGAACACTCGGTCATTATCATTGTATCCAAGTTGAGAGTTGTCTCAAATACAACTATAACAACCACCCATTGTATTTAAAAGATGACAGTACTCACTGCGAAATTAATCGAATGGTAAGTAGCGTCATGAGCCCCTGCCATGAAATTGCTCAAAGTGTGAGTAGTAAATACCTTGGGGCGGATTGGACTGCCAAGGACCACAGGCAAATGCGGAGGCCAAAGCGAGAAAACTCGTGCACTTCATCCTGGTTTACCTACCTGTGTTGGAGAACGAAACTCTTCGACATATATATGTTGTATTTTATCTCAGTCCTAAGAAGAATAAAGCTCAAAGAAAATTATTAATATTTCTGGTCAAATGGATTCGAGATGACTGTTGTATACTTCACCTTGGCTGCCCTTGAGGCTAAGGAACAAGAGACTTCAGAGAAGCTAGTGTATCTCGTCAATGTGTCCAGTCTTCTCACTAAACACATTTCGGTACATGTGTGGGGTAATAAGGCAAAGAACAACACATCATACAACAACACGCAAATTATATATCGCATACAAGACAACTATCATTACCATCACCAAGTAAATCCACCTACCGTATTGCTCGGGAAAAATCAAAACCTCAAATTCCCTGGTGCAACATTGGATCCAGGACTTTACCTCCACCTTGATCACCCCCCCCCCCCCAAAAAAAAAAAGAAACAAATACATAAATAAATGTGTTGCACGTAAAGATGCAGACGAACAGAGAGACCATAATTTCGTGCACTCTTAAAAAAAACGTTTATACATGGACATCCACACTAGCCTGATGAAAATCACACAAAAATGCAAGAAACATGTGCATTAATAAGCACGCATTACAAAAAAACACAGAAGAGCCGGTCGATTGTGAGTATCGGCATTATTTAAAAACTCGTGTACACGTAAGCATCACGTCCACTGCTTTTCGCTTGTCTTGTAGCGCAAACATTTATTCCACCAACATGTTCACCTAGCATAGCAATGTGTGCACGTTACGTGTCGCGATGCAAAGAAATTAAAGTTTTTTTCTTTTTTTTTTCACAAACACACATGCTTTCACCGAGTCTCAAACGAACAGAACAACAATTCATGAGAGAGGGGGGTGAAAGGTTGAAGGCGGGAGTTGGCAGTACTACACAAAATTTCAAACGTATATGGACCCACAAATGGTCCCCATACATTCCAAATGTTGGATCAATTGGAATGTGTTTTGCCATATCTCAATCCACATACATGCTGAATGCTGAGTGGTCAAAAACAACTTTCAAAGAGAAAAAAGAAACAACGAAAAAGGTATCTTTGATGATCTCAAACATTTTTCATACCACCCGATGTTCATGTTGCATGAACACATGTCGCGCTGCAAAGAAACCAGAGCCTTTTTTTTTCACAAGCACGCATGTTCCCGATGAGCTTCAAACGATCAGAACAATAGTTCATGAGAGACGGGGGTAAAGGTTGAAGGTTGGAGTTGGTGGCACTATACAAAATTCCAAACGTATCTAAACCTGCAAATGTTTCCCATACATTCTAAATGTTGGATCAGTTCAAATGCATTTCCCCATATCTCAGTGCACATAAATGCAGAATGCTGAGTAAAAAAAAAAAAAACTTTCATAAAAAAAAAAAATCCTTATTGCGAGCCTTTTTCAGATGGTGAGGTTGATAACAGCGATGGAGCAAAGGGAATAGAAGCATCATCACAGAGGAGCAACATGAGAGAGAGAGAGAGAGAGAAAGAGAGTTAATGATCATATAACGATGTCGAAGAAGATCGACATCAATCTCCATAGACGGTCAAATCCCTCCCTCAAAGCAGATGATGAAGTCCTGTAGGCACTGTCTATGCTGCACTGCCTCTAATATCAATTCTGGATATGGAGATTACTGTCGACCTTTTTCGACCTCTTAATATGATAAGCAACTTTCTCTCTCTCTCGTTTT
>BFEA01000404.1:1050114-1065605 GCA_003427395.1 Chara braunii
GAGAGAGAGAGAGAGAGAGAGAGAGAGAGAGAGAGAGAGAGAGAGAGAGAGAGAGAGAGAGAGAGAGAGAGAGAGAGAGAGAGAGAGAGTCGCATGGAAGAAGGGGAGGAACACTGACCTTTGTGGACGAACTCAAGGATGTCCAAGGCGGCGGGTCGCAGCAAACAACGAATGAACTCGAATAAGGTGTATTGGGGCTGCGAGGGCGACTATGGAATTCAAATTCAAATTCTTTGCACCTTCGTGCTGAAGGGAATCTCAGAAAGATGCATCCCCTGCAGGAGGGCAAATCAGACAGGCACCAGGTGTAATGGGACTGGTGGTCCGGTAGGGGCATTTCGGAAAGTTGCACTCCTTACTGACAGGGGCCTGCACGACAAATCGTGGTACGTTGGCCGTTGGAGGGGCAAATTGCAAATAAATGGAATTTTAGGGGCAAAAGAAAGGGGCAGTTAAACTCATCATGTGGGCTTTTTGTGTGTTTGTAAGAAGGCCTAACTAGGGTGCAGTCACGATTTCAGTTTAAATTCCAGTTCAGGCATCACTCCAATACAACGCATCCCCACCCGACCCTAAAGCTGGGTTGTATACATTCACTATTTTCCTCGTGTCAACTGAAACGCATTTTCAAACTGAAACCGTGACAGTGCCCTAGTTTTCCATAAGAAGCAAGAGAGAGCACGCTGATATAGGCCCTGCACGCAGGACAGGACAGCCCGTCACAGGGAATCACATGATGTTTTCTTTTCCCCTTTTTGCATGAAACTAGGCAGGTGCTGCACGATCCAGCGGCCTATCTCAGTTGGTAAGGCACGCAAGTGGCATTTAGGAGGTCTTGGGTTCAATCCCCATTGGCCCCATGTACCTTCCTGGACAAGCCAGGCGCCCACCACCTAGAGATATGCTGTTGGTCCCCCCGAGTGGCATTGAGCAGAGACTGCTGATGTTCACAGGGGGAGGGGACTGGAGGGGAGGCACAGTGACTGGCCCATCAAAGAAGCTCGGCCCTGATGCTCTACCGGCTGAGCCCTGTCCGGTATTGCCCACCTGCTGAAGCAGGTATGGCACCTGCTGGTGGGTGCAGCTCCCACATGTACCTGTCCGGTATCGCCCACCTGCTGCAGCAGGCATGGCACCTGCTGGTGGGTGCAGCTCCCGGATGTTCCCTCGTTGGAGGCTTGAGCACGGATGTGGCTGCTACTGGGTTCCCTGTCATACTATAATGACAATAAAAAAAAGGCCTGAAAGGCCGACCTGTCATGGCCAGGCGAAAAAGAAGTTCTCTCCCTTTTTTCCTCTCTTCCTTTTTTTTCCTTTTTCTTCGCCTTTCACTCTATCTACCTACCACTACTCCTAAGCCGATACAGGTCTCACAATTAAGGGGAGGCATGTTGCCCCGCCTCCCCYCCCCCCCCCCCTCCTCCTCCCCCCTCGCCCTAATCAGCTGTGGTGAGGGAGTCTGTCCGGCTGCCAACCGAGCATTTTGCCAGTAGCTCCGCCTCCCATCTGCGGGAGCAGACTGGAGCCCCAGCTACTGCCAAAATGCTCGGTCTTCATCCTTCGGGACATCCGTTAAAATTGGAACGATACAGAGAGAAAGAAGATCAGCATGAAAAAAAAAAAGCTTGGTCTTTGCGTTAGCCGACAAACTCTGAGCAGCGCTGTGGGTGGAAATGGGTGCGTAAAAATTGAAACGAAAAACAGAAGAGGGTTAGTCGGGTTCTGAAAGAAAAGAAAAGGAAAAGAAATTTCCGCACGCGAAAGCTGAGCGTCGCTGTAGATTGGAATCTGTGGGTCAAAATTGAAAAGAGAAACGAAGTTAGGAAAAAAGGGCTGCAAAAAAAAAGGAAAAAAAAAGAAAAAGAAGGAGAGGGCTGCAGGCCCGTTAGAACATGTGTAGCGCCCAGCCTGGCTCCAGGCTCTCGTAATGTGGGGTCCGTGTGTTGGGTGTACGTATTTGGTTGGAGGGGTTCCCAGTACTGTGTAGAGGGGTAATTTGTGTTCGGTCATGTTCGAATGCTACACAGGATGTTTTGTATAGAGGTTTTCTGTATTTGGTTAAATCTTATGCCCGGTGGGCAAGTCCCACTTACAGTGTCAAAGTTTCTTCAACGCCCGAATCTGGACGTGTTTGTGGAAACGTGCAGAAAATTGCGGTCCAGTTTCCTCAACCGCACCTCTCCACGAACGCGTCCAGATTCGGTCGTTCAGACGACTCGACGCTGCTAGTGGGACTTGGTTCCGGGTGTACTGTATTCGAATGTGGACGCGTTGTAGTTTCTGATGGAGAGCCGGATACTAACTACCAGGAGCGACACTCCCACTAGCAAACAGGAGTGGATTCAACGCCTGAATGTGGACGTGTTTGTGGAGAGGTGCAGAAATTTGCCGTGGATCCCCCTCTCTCTCTCTCTGCTTGAAACCCATCCAGATTCTTTTTTTTTTTTTTTTTTTTTTTTTTTTTTTAACCCATCCGGATTCTAATGTTTGATCCGATTCTATTTGCTCCAGGGAAAGCATGGGTAATATCAGTACAGTCACAAAAACAGTTTGAAATTACACTTCAGGCATTCCCCCGAACATAACACCCCCCCACACAACCCTACCTGACCGGAAAGCGAGCTTGTATACATTGCCCGAAGTGCAATTTGAAACTGGTTTTTGCCCAGAGTGTATTTTCAAACTCTTTTTGTGCTTTGACATCTTTCCCAGTGTGTTGTTATCTCCGTTTGGATTTGCTGTTGTATACTTTCCGTGGATTGTGGCCCTTCCAGTCTCACTCCTTCCATCTCATATGTGCAGTGGTGCCTCCAAAGCGCCCATAGCACCGCCCTACGTCCCAATTTAAAGATGTTATGAGTGAAGTCGTCCACCTGTTCCGAGGGCCATGTTTCTAATAGCAGTGCTCTCCAATCCCATGGCCAGGGCGCCGCTGCTCCAAGCTTGTCCCAGACCCCGTCCCACCAGCGCCAGAGCCAGATTGCTCACGGACATTGCAGGAAAATGTGTTCCATTGTTTCTGGCCTTTTCCTAGATGGGAATGACCTGGAGCCCCTAGCACCACCCAAGGTGAAGTGTTAAAAAAAAAAACAAAAAAAAAAAACAAACAAAAAAAAAAAGGGAATGACCTGGAGCATAGCTTGCACCAGGGTAGAGCCCGCCCACATTGTTCCAGGGACGTCCTGTCTATCAGCCAATCATTGGTTGGTAGGCAGCAGTGCTCCACCTGCCATTCAAGTTGGAGGGAGGGCAGTTTTGCGGGTTTCCTCTTGGCTAGCTGGAACCATTTGACCCTCCGAAAGTGATCCCTTGCTGATGTTTAATTGCTTCATCCGTCTAGCCTCTACCTAGTCTTGTAGGTTAGTCTCGGGACGTAGCAGTCTGTATTTTGACTTGACTGTCATGCTGTGGTAGTGTTCTGTTGCATCCCTTCCACCTTCCTAATGAAGATGTCCATGGCCATTCCACCGGGCCAAGAGGTAATTGAGCGATCGGGGTGTTCCATGGTCTCGTAGGTTAGTCTTGGGAGGGAGCAGTCTGTATGTTGACTTGACTGCCATGCTGTGGTAGTGTTCTGTTGCATACCTTGCCCCTTCCAAATGTAGATGTCCACGACCATTCCACCGGGTCAAGAGGTAATTGAGCGATCGGGCTGTTTGGGAGAAAGGCAACCCATTTATCCCCTTTCTCGAGCACTCTGATTCGTGACAATTCCTCTTTCGGATAGAATCGTGTCTCCTCGGGTGTGGGTCGATGCAAGGCATTGTCGTTGCCTCTTTTGAATATATCTACGACCACCAGTCCATTTGGCCTGCAACATACTACATTGCCTATCTTCCCCAGACAGCCCGAAATTTGCACCCAGTCAGACTCCTGTGAAGTGGGTCCCTTCCTGAGTATTTTCCACCGGCTCAGGGGGATCCGATCTATTATGTCCTCAAGTGCAGTCTCCGGTCTATGGCTTTATCTTAGTTTTTGCTTAAACCACCAGTACTTGGCCCAGCTACCGGCCGCGGCGCTTTCCCGTTAACGCGCCGCGCCTTTAGGGCTTCGGGGTACCGGACCACAATGGCTGGAAGCGCCAGCCAAAAAAAAATCGAAATGGTACCCCGGCGCTTCGGCGAAAATTGGCGCGCAGGGGCATTCCAGGCTCAGCATTGACAGCTGGGCCAAGTACTGGTGGTTTAAAAATCCCATAAAATCTGGGATTCTATTATGTCATTTGGGAGCATCGGGAATTGAACTTGGCTGGAAGCGCCAGCCAAAAAAAAATCCAACTTGGGCTCTGTATTTCAACAGTTCGTGGATGTACCGACTGAGGTAGGCCCATTGGGGAATGCTTCGCTCGAGTACGACTGATGTATGCGTACTTGTTAGGGATGGAGGTGTACTTGTTAGGAATGGAGGTGGCGCATTGGTGGGTACTTGTAGGGGATGTCACAATTCAGTAGTGTAAAGGGTAAATGAGATATTGAAGTTAATAATTGAACCAACGGGCCTAGCTCAGTTGATACACCCCCATGAACCGTAGAGATGCAGACTCAGATACTATCAGATGAACATAATAATAAAATCATTCTGAATTGCCTAGGACCGGTCAGTTCAATGGTGGAAAAAAAAGGGGAAACGGCTCCTGAGTCACCTTTTTAGTTTGAAATAGGCAAGAAAAGACAAAGTGGTGCCGATGTCATCGTTTGAGTTTCGGAATGTGCAAGTTTAGCGGGGGGTTGAAACTTGAAACTAAACTGTGGCCGTTTTTTTGAAGTGGCGGGAATGCAGATTTAGCAGCGGCTTTTTTTTTTTAATTTGCCCTGTTTCGAGAACTGCTACAGTTGCCCTGTTTAGCAGCGGCTTCTTATTTATCCCTTCCTGAAAAGGAAGAAGGTGGAGATGGAGCTGGAGCTGGAAGAGACCGACGGATCTCCGCCGTAGACTCAACACGCACACACTCCAAAAACGTGCAAGTGAAGAATGAATCAAAATACAGACTGCAGCTGGGGTATAGCCCCAGCCAACGATGGCCTGGTCCCACAGGCTGAACAGACAGAAAGCCAAATAGCCAAAATAGCCCTGGTAAGAGGGTCAGTTCAAGAATCAAGAAGAGGTGCTTTTTTTTTTTTTTTTTTTTTCTTTCGTATTCTGAACCCCTGAGCTCACATCCACTGCTTACTATCAATCACACAAAGACTGTTCTTTTTTTTTTTTGGGGGGGGGGGGGGGGGGGGGGGGCGGCAAATCACAGGTGGCGTTTTCAATAGGCAAAAAACAAACATTTTTCCGCAGGTCTAATGCGGCCTGAGTTCTAAACGGCAATAAGAACTCAGTCCGGCACGTGGGACAGGGGGGATGTTCATGTTAGGCCACAAATTCAAACTTTCCGGCTGTCATACAAAACCGATCTTCAACTTCATTTGTGGGGTATCAATTGCTAAACTCTTCCCTTCCCTTCTCTTTCTTTTGCGTGTGCGTCTCTTCTTACTTTCCTCTTCGCATGCTACACCTTCCCTCCAAGACTATCATCCTCGACTTCCTTTCTTTCCCAATTCGTCCCTCTGCTAATGTATGCTGCCCGCTCATTATCCCCCTCCCCCCTCTTTACGCTGCGCGCGAAGCCGCGGCGGGTCCACTTGTTGCTCTCTTAAGCGCACGGTAGGTCCACTTTTTGCTCTAAGCGCGCGGCGGGTCCACTTGTTGCTCTCTTAAGCACGCGGCGGGTCCATTTTTTGCTCTTAAGCGTGCGGCGGGTGCGCGGCGGGTCCACTTTTTGCTCTCTTAAGCACGCGGCGGGTCCACTTGTTGCTCTCTTAAGCGCGAGACGCATCCACTTGTTGCTCTCTTAAGTTGCTAGCCAGAATTCCCATGCCCTCCTCACCTGTGCTGATCAACACTACCGGGGACCCCAATTTTGCTCTGGGCTGGGCTAAGTTTGTGTCAAGCAAATTCTGGAAAATTTGCTGACAGGCAGTGACAGCTGCTTCTGGGCGAGCCAACCACCGACATCTGTTTACCGTAAGTTCACAGTATCCACACAGATTCCACAGGAATCTTTGTAGGTGGCATGAACACCGCCGCAACCAACAAGAGCTGTGAGGGGATAAAGTTATTGATGACTACAGTCCTCCGCCAAACACCCTTTCTGATCGATGTAGTTCAACCACCAGTATCTGTGCAAGCAGTGCCTCGCTAACAGCCAGCCAAATTGAAAAACCGCGACGCTTTCCACTTGACTGAAGTTATACTAGCGCCTCAGGCCCGTTCATCCCGAAAGTGGCGGCTCGTTAATGGCCGCGCCTTACGCTGGTACTGGTGGTTTAATAGCGTTTTGCCCTGGGTACCTCTTAGCAAGGTATTCTTCATTTGAACCATTTCACATCTGATTGCCAAGTGTTTTCATTTTTCTTTTGAAGCAATAACTACACTATCTTCTTCTCTCAAATTCTCTCAAATTCTCTCAAATTCACCTGATGGGGCCAGGGTGGAGTGTGTCAAACCACCAGTACTTGGTCCATACATCAGCTGCGGCGAAAAATAGAGGTGCGACGTTTTCACTTGAATGAATTTGGACCGGAGCCGCCAGACCCATTCAGCCCAGCCCATCCCGTCGGAAGTACTGGTGCTGTAATTATAACAAGAAGAAAAAGAGACCACACCATTCTGTACAAATATACACAGACATAATGGGAAGACTGGGAGGGGGATTCCATGTGTAGGTCCCGTTGAATATAAAATTGCACGAATGATCCTGTAAACTTAAACGTGGACGACGGCTGCACTGCCCCCCTCACATCTAGGTACATTCTGCCGGGGCACTCTGGCAGTTGTGAAATCAATGGCCACGGTTGTGTCTGTTTTCTTCTGACCCTAATAAGAGCCCCCGCCAGTCCTCCCCCGTCTTTTTTTTTTTCTTCGCCATCATGGAATTGATCCAAATCATTGTTACACATCTACCCCCTCCAGAGTCCAAACTGACAAATCCAAAGTTGCTGTCAGAGTCTTCGACTTCCCAAGCGTACTGATGTCCGTATCCACCTGCCTTTTTTTTTTTTTTTTTTTTTTTTTTTTGAACATCCACCTACTTTTCGTAGCACTCAGGTATCAGTGTATCGCCATAACTACTTTTTTTCTGAATACAATACTCAGGCAGCACTGTTTTTCTTTTCCTCTTTTTTTTTTTTTTTTTTATACCTCCAACTACCTATCTAACTAGGATAGATACACACCTTGATCTACCCTCCAGAGGCAAGCTACACTAAGGGTTATGGGTTGAGCCTATCCCCTCAGGGTTGAACCTAACCCATGGCAACAGGTGGCATTCGCCACCAATCAACAAGGAGGGAAAAGCTGACAATCTCCTCAGCTGGTGAACGCGCAGTGTGCCTGCCTCATGAGGTGTGGGGCTCGATTGGGGGACTGTGGGGAATCGAACCCACAGCCTACTGAATGCCGCTTTCGTGCTCTACCAACTGAGCCAGGCCGCTCAAACAGCTTTTCACACCAGCAGTTGTGTTCTTCCTACCAGTGGTCCCCCTGTAAATGTGCGAAAATTTGCAAACTGAATTAAACCTCCGGTGCTTAGGAGGCACTTTTCTCCGGGGTTGGAAACACCCTGCACGCCCAAAAAACACGAACCGATACGGGCCTCCTTTTGGCTGGCAGCGCCAGCCATTTCGCTCCCGAGGCCAAGCCCTGGAAGCTGCGGCAGCATGCAAGGCGCGGCTTTGAAAAAATGGCTGGGAAACGTACTGGTGGTTTAAGGAGAATGGACACAAGTATTGGCTACCTATCAAGGGGACAGGCAAAAACCGCAAGGCAACACAGGGAGCACCAAGACGGCAGCGCCGGCAGCACCGACACCACAACCCACACGTAGAGCGGGGATTACTCGGCCCCATGCATATGGCAAGAATCAGAGTGGACGATCACTTACTCACCCTCGAGAAAGAGGGAACCGCAACAGAAATGTATGCCGCCAACAGGAAATGCAGGCTTAATCACAGACATACCTATCACCCTAGTAGTGCACAGGTAAATTATATCACAGCACAAGTTTCAGGCACCTCAGAGAGATAAACAAGAGCACAAGGGAAAGTACACAACACAGTATGCAAATCCTAACAATTGTCGCCCTGCGAGGAAAATGAACCAGCAAATAGCATGCTTGTGGCGGGGTCC
Source organism: Chara braunii (assembly GCA_003427395.1). NCBI lineage: Eukaryota > Viridiplantae > Streptophyta > Charophyceae > Charales > Characeae > Chara > Chara braunii. The sequence continues at coordinate 1,058,287 of BFEA01000404.1, forward strand.
CGTCGTTTACTGTCCTTTGCTCCCTCTCTGCCTATGGTTCAGTAGGCAGTTCTCTTTGAGGATACATATAGATGGATGCTGCAGGTGGCACACTTCAGGAGCAGATTGTCAACATTCCAATGGGAATTAATGCTGGTCCAGACCGTCCAGATACTTTTTATGATATATTGGGATGGGGCCCATGGGGCGCATTTGTTGATCACATTCGTCAGCCTGATCTTCTTGCTGCTCAGCAATAAGCTTTCACTTTTTTTTTTTTTTTTTTTTTTTTTAAATATTTAACTCCCCCACCAGTAAGCTTTCACTTATCACCTTATATTGATAATGTTCTTTCATGGCGTCAATTACCACCTCCACCAAACCACTATGGCCTTGAGTGCAAGGAAACTACCGCGTCAGATGGATCCTGTACCTGTTTAGGTATGCAGCAACAGGGTCCTCTCTATGGCTCGCTTCGTGAGTGTCTTTGACAAAGGGGCTGCCTGGGACTTCACTGTCATTCGTTATCTACGTGGAACCTCCAACATCCCTTCCCATCAACCAGCTGGTGTGTTCAGTAGGCAGTTGACCAAATTGGAATAAATCTGTAACAATTGGTGGGACTGTCAGCTGCAGCAACCACACTTACTTGCCACATGCTTTCTCAAGGGCATCTCTGACCGACCCTTGCTAAGGGTTGGACCTGCCACGTGTTCATCCCAGCGCTGCAATCCTATGCGTGTGACACATTCTCTCAACGGTCCGATGCATGCTGCAATGGCTCCTGCATCATCCACTTCTGTTCTTGCCCCCATGAAACACTGGCCTTTCTCCTGCTTGTTCATCTGTTATTGATAGATCAGTGGTTTCCACTGCTGCTGGTTCCTCTGCTGCAATTTTCACTGCAGTGGTTTCGACGGTGGCAGCTTCAACTTCTGCAGTTTCCTCTGCTGCAGGTTTCACCGTTGCAGCTTCCTCTGCCGCAGTTCCAGTGAAGAGAACACAACCACCACCTCCCAAAGGCTCCCATCATTTATTTCAACCCCCTTCCCAATCAACCCCCTTTCTTCCAAACCTGTGCTTGGCCGCAAACAGCTGCATTCCTTCTCACCCCCTATATCTCCTCCGCAGTCTCGTTTACAAACAGTCTCCTGCTGCCATTGTCCCACCTTCGTTGTTGGAGACGTCCAGGCCTCAGCTCTTCGATTTGTCTGGCCCGATCCTCTTCGTATCGTCAACAGCATGAAAAGTATTGTTGTTCGTCCGGAGACCAACAGCCTGTTTCTTTTTGTCTGCCCCGATCCTCTCCGTACCGGCTCCACAGGTTGTTGTTCTGATTCCCTTATTCCAAACAGTAAGATCTGCTCCTATGCCCCTTGCAGACAGTTCAGCTTCTAGGAGGCAGTTGCCAGATCGTGCTTCAGTGCTCTGTCACCTGCAAAACAGGATATGGTCCCCACTCAAGGGGCAGTCTCAACTCAGAATGCAGTCCCAAACACATCCGGGGATTGGACCATAGTTCGATGGAACCGCAAGCCACATGGGTGATCCACAAATGACCAACCAAAACACAACCCAGGATCTTCCTCGCTTGGAACATCCTTTGGGTAACCTTCGAATTGTTGGCCAATTAACCTTCTCTCACTCCAGCCTGCTCACAACAATGAGGAACATCTCTGTTATACCCGTCCCTTTCATTGCTTTGAGATCCTTTCCATCATATCTGTGGTCTAGCTGCTGCTAAAAAGCTTGTCTAAGCAGTCTCTGCCTCCCGTCTTGTATGCCATTGCCCTTCAACTTAACGTGGATCATCCCTGCCTAGAGGGCGAGGGCAGTAACTGTACCTGTACCAGGGAAGGAGGCTTTGCAATCGAGGTCCTACAGTTGGCAATGAGGGACTGCCAACTTGAACTACCGGTCGACACCGAGCTCCAGTGACGAATAGGTAACACGGCACAGTCGAAACTGCCCGCTTAGAAGGACGAGCGATCTTCCCTATTCAGGAGGACCCTAATAATCAATAATGTGGTGCTTGCACCGCTATGATATAAGTTCCTACTTGGGGTCACTTAATGAAAAAGTGATAAAGTCTCTTTGTAGACAAATAGTGGCCTTCTCATGGAGGGGAAACCACAAGTGTGACACGACTATTAGTCGGGTGGCTGGACTATGTGATCCAACCCAAATCGCAAGGGGGCTTAAGCATTATAGGCCCGAACACCCAAACGACAGCATTTGGCCTTCAGTGGATCAAGAGACTTAAAGTTTTCCCAGCACGCCCCATGACGGGCCCTAGCACTGCAGCAGCTCAGGCTGCTGGCCCCTGAGGCTCCCCCGGAGGTGGTTGGAGGACCGGTTTTGGTCCATTCCAAGACCCGGGCCTAGCCCATCCCCCACCAACGATAGAGCAGCTACCGAAAAGGGTACGAGAAAAGATAAGTTATCGACCCAATTAATTGTTGACTGGAGGAAACTCCCCCTCCCGTACCGGCAGAAGCTGACTAGATGGGAGGCGGTGGCTCGCCAGCCATTGTTTGGGAACAGATGGATCACTGACCCTCAAGGAACGGTATTGTGTCAGCGAGCGATCTTTGGGACAAAAATGGAAATCACCATGAGAGTTACAATCAGTACTCCAGTAGGGGAGAAGGATTGAAGAAGGAATCGAAGAATCGATTTTTTCCGTCCCCCTCGAGTGGTTCCGCATTCTGAGAAAGGCCCTAATAGAAGGGGATTGGGTCACAGTTAGGAATCAAACAGAATACGTCGCCGCGGTCCATGAGGTCAGATCCAAAGACATCCTAGTGGAACAATACCTGACAGTTAGACAACAGTGCCTGCATGGGAGTCCGAACCCCTTTGGAAGGTTGGAGCGAACACAGATCTACCGTGTGAGAGTTCTGGGGGAATGGCCGGACCAGCAAGTGTACAGCCCCACCCCTGCATTGCAGATCTTCCTTTGGACCCAGCAGATTGGCGATGCCCCCCCGCCCCCCGCCCTCCACCCCCGACAAGGATAACACAGCATGCCAAAAAACACAAGTATGTGCACCAACTATCAGTGAAAGATACTTCAGGATGCTCATAGTAAAACTTCACCTGACAACGACTGCTGGATGAGGAAGTTGAGTGCTAGAGCATCCGTTAATCAAGTGTTGCCAGCATGGGAAGGTACGGGAGGCGAAGTTCTCATTGCCCCAGTGGAAGATAGCACACCACTCACTCCCTACGAATGACTGGCTGATTGACCACACCCAGCTGGAACAGAAAGGGCTGGCGCATCCATGGTGCAGATGCAAGCTTATCCGCCTTGCAAAATCACTGAAACCATCGAGCACATTTTCATGCAATGCCCGGTGGCAACACTCACGTGGAGATGGTGGGATAGAATATGGCGGCAGATGGTACCCGCTGTAGACTGGCCATGGAACTGGAGGACCCTTCTTGCAGGCCATTGGACCAGAGCACAGGAGAACCCCTTCATGAACAATCTGTTCCACTTGGGAAGAAGGGCAATCTTATGGGGCCTCCTGTGGCAGAGGTGTACACATGTCATGGAAGACGTCCCGGTGGACGGGAAGGAAACTGCCGAGGCCATCAAGCAATACATCCAGCCGGAACTGAGGTCGAGGCAGAGGAAAGTCAAAGCTAAGGTGGACCTCCTTCACACTCCGATGGACATCCAGTGACTGATTACAGAATTTTGCACAAATTGACTAGGGGGGGGAAAGGAGGGTGGGTGGTCTTGGTTGCATGGGAGAGCCAAAAGGGAGAGAACAGGGTGGATCAGGAAATGGGACACCTAGATAAGGACTATAGGTTGGACTTTAACGATTGGACTAACATTGCTCCAGCAGTGGCCCTTACATCCTCCCGTGGAGTTCCCTGATTCCTTCCCCCTTCCACTCCCTCTCAATGGTGGATACGCAATGGTATGGATACACAGGTGCTTGAGGATGGGCAAGGCGAACGATTGTCCGGTGCCCCCTGGAGTGAGTAAGTGTCCAACACAGGGACCCACTTTTGCTCTTATCACCAAGTTAAACCACCAGTACATGGCCACAGGCAACTGGAGAACCTGTTTTGAGCCTCTCTGAAAATTTAGGAGGCCGAGCGCCGTCGATAAAATGAATCGGCGGCAGGCGGCCTCCGAAAGGGACTCGCAGCCGGTAGCTGGCATGTAGGCCTGGAGGCGCTCCACTGCATGCCAAACTTTGGCGAACCGCCAACGCCGCACTTTTTTCTTTTTTGGCTGGCGTGGCCAGCTGTTGTGGTCCAGTAGGCCCAAGGAGCGGAAGTTTTGGAGTAGGCGACGGAACTTTTTCAGCAAGGCTGGGGCCGTGTACTGGCGGTTTAACTGGAACGTCCCTGGCTCGAAGTTTTCAGAAAGAAGAAAAAAGAAAGAAAAAGGTGCCTTTCCTCTTTCAGCGATTTTCATCCCTGTGTACAGTCTGAGAACTCTTCTGATTTCTCAGTTTTGCCGCTGAAATATGTGCCTTGCTGAGATTCCTGCTTCCTGCCGAGATTTCTAAGTCTGTGTGTGTGTGTGCTTGCTGGTTCCCGTGTGCCTGTCTGAGTATGTCTGCTTGTGTGTGTGTGTGTGTGTGTGTGTGTGACCCGCCAGGGTACTTGTTTGTTTGGGAGGCCCTTGGGGCCGGTACTTACCTGTGGCCGTGACTTTGAGGGTTGCAGCGGGGAAACACTCGAGTAATGTAGGCTAGCACTCAAGTAGCGGCAGTGTAGGCCTGCATAGCTTAGGGTAGTACTTGAGTAGCGGTAGGCCGAGCAAAGAAAACAAAAAGATAGTATCTTTGGAGGCTGTGTGAATTTTAGGAGTCCAGTAGGCCTAGGTCTAGGGTACCAGATAGTATCTTTGGAGGCTGTGTGAATTTTAGGAGTCCAGTAGGCCTAGGTCTAGGGTACCAGTCCTGGAGTCTGAGTCTATGGCCTGTAGCGGAGGATATCAGGCCTGCAATGATGTTTCCTCAGGAAGGGAGGAGGTACCAGTTGCTGGGGAGGCTGCACAGCCTGGAAGTCACCACCCAAGAGGCAACTTGGACGATATATCTCCAGGAGGAGCACTGGGCTCCTCCTCATTTGCAGTGTGCAAGTTTGGGCGTCATGCTGCTGGAGCGCTAGGCGGAGGAACGCTGGTGTAAGCAGCACTAAGGGAGGAAGCGGAGAGCTGGGCGCTCAGCCTGGCTATGGCGAGCAGCCTGGATAGGAGGAAGAGGTAGAAGGAAGAGGGAGGAGAGTGGGAGGGGTACTAACCTGGCTATGGTGGATCCATCTAGGTGGAGGAGCGTTGGTGTAAGCAGCACTAGAGGAGGAAGAGAAGAGCTGGGCGCTCAGCCTGGCTATGGTGAGCAGCCCAGCTAGGATGAAGAGGTAGAAGGAAGAGGGAGGAGAGTGGCAGGGGTACGTACCTGGCTATGGTGGATGCCATCTTCATCTCCTTGGTAGGTGATGTACCTGGAAGGTCCCTGTAGAGGTTGCGCTGCATCAAGAAGGCTTCAGGACAGAGTCAGGCATGACGGCCTGAGATGTAGAGGACATATGTGCTTTGCATTGTCTTTTGAACATCGGGGCAGGGGCCCTAGTAGTCCGCCATAGCCTTCACCTACCAGTAGAGGTAGAAGGAGAAGGTCATGGCTATGGTGGACCTTATGTTGCGCTGGAAGACTCGGACATAGGTTCTGGTTCAGCCATTCATTGTTATTATTATTATTTGTTGAAGAAAAAAAATTGGGAGAGACAAGGAGGAGGAGGTTGACTGGCAAGAGAAGGGGGATTTGTCCTTGGTCTTTTGCTCGTGAACATCTTCTTGTTCTTCTTTCTTTCTTCATTCTTCTTCTTCCTTTGTCTGTTTTTCTTTCCAAGTTCGTTCATTTCTTTTGTTTTTTTCTGTTTTATTATTATTATTATTATTATTATTATTATTATTTTATTATTTTAATTAATTAATTTATTTATTTTTGTTTGAAAACCTGCTTGCAAGGCCTCTATCCCAGCGTTGGTAAGAGAACCGCCAGGATTGAGGCTTTGGGCGTTGGGTTGCTCCATCTACTGGTGGCAAGCGGCACCTGCTGGAAACCGGATCCAGCGTCCCTTGGAACATCAATAGGATACAATGTCAGCAATTGCGTGCCATTGTCCTTCCTTGTGTATTTGCACTTCGGTGACCCTCTGTGTGCAACCTGGAGAAGGATGGTCGCAAAGGTTACTGCTGAATCTGCAGACACTCAAATTGTTTTTTGTTATTTTTTCCTTTTTTTTAACACAATAACGCTCTCTTGCCCTTTCTATTCTAAGGGCCCACAGTCCCGTTGCTCATCACTGGCAAGCAGTTACAAAATGCATACAGCATTTGCAGAAAAGGAGCAGCAATCCGCCCCGAGCCCTAGACGTTGTGAACGGCAGATGACAATGATATGAGGGAGGGTGGGCAGCAAGGCGTTTACCAACATGTATATCATCTAGCTGGGGGACGCACAGCGTACGCAGTCACCAGTAGGTATGTATGTTGTAGACACACTTTCCGACTCTCAGCCATCAAGATCCATGCTGCAGATGTGCCGCTTGATCTGCAGTGGCTGCAGTACTTAACTTTCTTCAGTTCCCTGGTATGTTCCTGGTTTCACCACTTATTCCCCTCAACTTCTACATCACACCGTCTATCTCTTTTTTTTTGTTTTGTTTTTTTTTGTTTTTTTTTTTTGACAAAACTTCCTCTGGTGCTAGCGGTACTGGTAAGAGCAGACACCGCTAGCACCCGGGGAAAAGGCTCCATCTATTGGTGGGGAGCGTCACCTGCTGAAAAACGGGTCCAGCGTCCCTTGTACAAGGTCTACATTCTCATCATGATCCTAACCACAACTGTATATTCCACTCCTATTCCGCTACGAGAATACCTTACTCAGTCTGGGCCCGCTCGGGCCACAACAATTACCATTCAAATGCCTATTCTTCGTTGCTCCGTCACCGTGCCCCAGGGATGCAGCGCGTTGATGTGACATGGTTGTTTATAGTGCACAAGCCTTCCACCCCTGCATTATCTCCCACTTTGCATTGTCCCGGTATCTTAATAAAGTACACACGGATTGTCTTTTTATCTTCTTCTTCTTCTTCTTCTTCTTCTTTCTTTTCTTTTTTTTCCCAGAAAGCAACCCGGGGTAATGCTAGGGGTGCTGATAAGAACAGGCACCGCTAGCACTCCTGGGGAGGCTCCATCTATTGGTGGGGAGCAGCACCTGCTGGAAATTGGGTCCAGCATCCCTGAACATTGTAGTTGATTGTTTGAGCAGACATTTGACCGGAATCGGAATTTTGTTATTAAAAAA
>BFEA01000404.1:1066545-1077698 GCA_003427395.1 Chara braunii
TTCTCGGAATGCCCCTGCAGGCGGGCATTTGGTCTAGTGGTATGATTCTCGCTTAGGGTGCGAGAGGTCCCGAGTTCAATTCTCGGAATGCCCCAATGCCACATATATGGCTGGGGTGGGACTCCTTGGCTGGGGTGGGAATGTTGAGCCCTCCTTAACTGGTCACGGGGCTGTTCAGTCCTCAACCTTTACTGCCAAATTGTTTAGAATTGGGAGAACAGCCGTTCAATGGGTGGGCTATATGGCCATGTAGATGCACCCTAGCACTTGAAGGTGCCCATATGGGAAGGGGTGACAGATATTGTAGAAACAGCAATTAGAGCTCAGTGAAGAAAGTCTGAAGCCCCAGGTTCAGCTACTCCTTTCTTTTCGGTCTCTAACGAGCTTCGGGTGCCTTCTTTTTGGCAGCCAGGTAATGCATGGAATCAATGGCTGCCGAGGCTCTCCCACTTCAAAGTATTTTTGTTTTTCTCAGAATTTTTGGAATTTTTCTTTATTTTTCTTCAAAATCCATGGATTTACGTAGGAATTACGCGCGCCTTAGCGAGCACGGCGGGAATTTTGTTCGGCAGTTGGGAACTCCCGAATTTGTGGGTGCACTTCCCGTTGACGTGTCCGTTCTTGTGCGTAAGTGTTCCCAAATCCGCCTTGGAAAGCTCGGTGAATTTTCTAAGGAATCTGAATAGGCGTAGGATTTTCACGCGTCTAATTTTGCCCGCAGATATGAAATTTTCAATTTTGAACTAGTTTTAGAGCTTGACTGGACGGAGCGTAACTTTTCAGGGCCTTTTAGTTTCTGCTCCGGCGCCATGCATGCAAGCTTCCCCCGCCTCCTGGTGTATCCCAATTCATCTTCACTCTTCTCTCCTTCGCGCCCTCTTCCCTTAACCCTTAACTGTTTTCCATCCACTTTTCCTTCGCGCTCCTTCCTCCCTCCCTTCGTCTAAATCTTGGTCCCGCTCTGCACCGTTCTTCACCTCCTCCCCCTTCACGCCTTTGTCCTTGTACAGGAAGTCCCTACCGATCCCCTCTCAGAGCCTTCAAGCCGCCAGGCGACAGCGTGTAAGGAAGGTTATCCCCTCACGTTGTGATCTCATTGGCAGCGAAGAACTCGCGCGGAATCGATATGGCCTTCCCATGCCGAAGAATCCTATTCCCTTCCTCCCTCTTTGTGACCCCTTCTCCTTTACTCTCTCTCGTCTTCTACTTCCCCCTTCGCAACTATAAAATCCTACAAGTGCATCCGAAAATCTCTCTTTCAACCAATCTGCCAGCTTCAGGGAAGTGGTGGCTAGATGATGTGATGATCGACGAGTCGAAAAGTCTTGACGAGTTCACTGTACGTTTGCAAGGCTGTGCGCCGGGTGGCCGCGACAAACTGCTAGATCTATCACAAAGTCTGGTAAAAACTCCCCTGGTTCATGAGGGCGCTTTTTCAATACAAACCATGCAACGTCCTTACTCACCTTATCAAATCTCCTAAAAAAGCCAGTCTGGAACGCTGCCCTGTCTACCCACTGATGGTGCTTAAACCAATCATGAGCGGAGTTTCTTATGAGCAACGTGATCACCCGAGGGAGATTGGCCGCTGCATAACCCTGAGCCTCAATGGACTCGAGCCATGCCTCGGGATGGGTGTGATTAGGATAGAATGGAAAGGTGGTTGGAATGCTTACCATCACTCGGGGAGCAGGAACATTAGCCTTGGTCATAGTTGTCTTGGGTTTTGCAACTATTGCGGGACCACTCACGAATCCCCTGAAGAAAGACTAGCCGTTAGTTTGGACACTGCAGTGCGATCACGAATGTCGGAAAGTGAAGGCCACTATGATTTTGTCCCCCCATCTTGATGAGGCCAGACCCAAAATAGTTGTTCATTCTCATTGCGGACTGGCAACCAAAGACGATCTCGACAATTTTGGTCCAAGTGGAACCAGACGGATTGGAACACGTGGTGAAATACGCCTCGAAAGCAGTACCAACATGCAAGCGACACTATTCAACTCCTATGAGAGAATGCTTTGCAGCTCTCTGGGGCATCAACCACTTCCAAATGTATTTGCATGGCCGAAAGTTCACCTTCGTCACGGATCACGAACCTTTGAAAGACGAAGGATCATTGGTATGATGGGACGATCGGAAACTACGTTGCAAAGTATGGACTTTGACATACGACATCAAAAGCACGAGAAACACGGAAACGTTGCTGGGTTTACACGTCTCCATTGACCATCTAAGGTGCCCGCAAGTGAAGAAGTGACGTCGTTGGACGATCCAAAGCCTAAGAACAAGTCTGCATACAGTGAGGTGGAGATCATGCAGAAGCGTTAATAACCCCTGGCGTAAGCTATGGCTGGTCCGTCCTCTCCCTCCTTTGCCTTCCCCGCCCCCTCTGAATTCTCTTGCCCCTCCTTCGCTAATCTCCCTAATAATTTATGCTTCTTCTCCACTTGCATTGCATGCGTCTATGGCTTGGACTTCTATCCCACAGACAATGGTTTTGTCGATTGGGTAGATTGCGCCAAGCGTGTCAATCGCGCTCACGGGGCGTGCATCCGATATCGTACAGGCGATAAGGTCTGAGAATCTCCATTGTATAGGAAAGTGAAGCTTCCTACGGAAGCTACATTCGAAGCAGCTAGGACTGACGGCCCAAAATACGACGAAAAATATCGACGGTTGGAAGTCTAGACAGATAAAATTTTATTATCTCAATCAGCTCGCAAATCCTTGAATATCTACACGAACGAGGACAAGCGTCGTGTTACTCAAAGATCTCGAGATTACCAATGGAAAGACAACCATCTAGAGAACTTGAAGCGTTAGACTGATGGGTCGGGATTATGGTTGACGATTCCTCACCCTTTTCAACGGTATGATTGGGTGAGACTACTAATGAGGAATAGGCCACCCATTTCGCAGTACGTGCCACTCAGGTAACTATCGAAAGCAACAAGTGGTTTTGGTCTATCATTCGCGAAGATGTCAAGCACGTGGTCAAAATTGTGTAATTTGCACTGCGGATCGAGCGTCGGTACAAGTGTTAAATACAATCGTGCCAACAAAGGTCGAGCGCCCTTTCCAACATGTCAACATGGATATTACGGATATTGACGTGCCAGATGGGCCTAACCGCTGCGAGTTTTTTATTTTATTGGTATTAATTGATCATTTTACGAAGTGGATAGAGGTTTACCCCTGCAAGACACATAAGGTCTCTGGGATAGCCTCTTACATCAGTTGATTTCTCAATACCCACCTAGACACGGAAGAGATCCTAACGGATAACGAGTCGGAACTTAAGGGAGAGGTAGGAGAACTTTTATAGCGAAGGGGTGCTTCACTTAGACACACCACCCCGCACATGTCTCATGCCAATGGATTCGTCGAAAATGCCAAACGCATAATTAAAACGTCCCTTCGAATAAATCTTGCTGCAAACAACATGCGTCATTGGCTCGAAATCGTTTCATAGGGCTATCCCTCATTAATCGACATGGTTAACCCCCTTCCAATTACGAACCAACATAAGTCGCTGTACGGGATGCCTCATAAAATGCCGAACCTAGGGGTAGCGACACGAGATTGTCGATGAAAGCCAAGAGAAAACGATACCCAAAACTGATGGAAACGGTTGTTCCAAAACTAGCCCGAAAACGACAGAGGGTGACGTAGTGGCTCGTGGTAGGCAGGTTCGTAGCTACGAGGCCCAAAATGGAAATGTGGGCCCATGAATCCAATACAAGCTAGGGGACCTGGTCCAACTCCATAAGAGTGCGTGTGACCGTAAGCTGGCTCCAAATCACTCTGGATGTTTTCGCCAAATTTCGCGTAGTCGAGCTCGGGCCTAACGGCGTCGATACTGTGCGCATTGATCCCGAACTGGGCGAAAGCCATAGCTCATGTCCTATTGTCCGCCATATTTCATACCTCCGTCCTCTTCCTCTTGCTTCTGATCCTCCTCTGCCCTCCTCTTCGTCCTTCGATTCTGGTTGCGAAGAGGATCTTGATCCTACCGATCTTCTTCCCGATACTCTTCCGCTTCAACCATCACCATGAACTTTGCATCCGAACAGGTGCTTCCTACTTGTTTTCTCCAGCCTCGGGGGAAGCTATAGCTTCGTCAAGTTCATCACCCACAGTCGAGCCCCGAACTCCTGCAACTCGCCCAGCTCATCAGCACGCAAGCTTGGTACGCGACGATTCAGGTGACCATCTCCGGAGATCTCCGGAGATGGGGGTGAAGCAATGGTGTTGATAGAGGCGTTGGCTTTTCTTCGGTATCCGCAACCAAGGCAGAGTGACGTTACCGTAATTGTGGCCTACACCGGCGATCTGTGTACGCAGGTGGCCCTAATCTCTCTGACGCATCATGAGGATGTAGTGCGAAAGTTGTGTTGATGTCTTCGCATTGCACACAAGCCCCATAGAGCCTTTGGTGGAGTGTATTAACATCCTTCGTGCCTTCCAACCTCCTCGCTATCGATGAATCATCCCTCCACCTTCACGTCCCCTCCTCACCTTGCTCTCTTCTGGCCCGGCGAAACGGATTCATTGTTGTCCTAAGAGATTCGCCCTCGTCATACACCCCATCCAGCGAGATCGGTCATGGACCGATTACTTCTGTGCGATCAGTTGTTGTCTCTTCTGTGTCATACTACGTTGGGCGCGCTACGGTCCACACGAGAACGTCGTCGACGATGACGAATTGACTTCCCTTCTCGTCCAAGCATGGAAGATAGGGACTGAGGGATGAACGATCGACCTTGTGTTCGGGGAAGTGATACGTGGCGGTCGATCAAGGGTCGCCAACGAGTTGTTCGTGTTCCTTGCGCAGATCTTGGACAATCTGCCACTCAGCATCATCTCGCAAGGAGAGAACTCGCCATCCTCGAAATTTTTGGAACGACCGCTCTGCCTGACGGTGTTGAGGACGTGGTGCTTAGAAGAAAGCGAATTCATAGAGGATCACGATCTTGCCACGTGGGCCTACCTCGATCTCAGAGCGATTAATGACGAGGAAATCGATTTCGAGAGCACGCACCATCAAAATCATGAAATTCCTTCAGACGACGAGCCCACACCTTTGCAGTTGAACGTAAAAGAGGAAGAAGTGAAGTCCATGTTGGAAGAGGAGGCGAAGTGGAGCGAGCACACGCAATGATCGATGGAGTCGAAGAGCTTCTTCGGATCGGAACCACCCTCCAACCAGCTTAGGATCAATGGTGGTGTTGTCACCTAGAGGGCCCACTTTCGGCCATGTGTCAAGATGCCCCTGGGGATTCGGCAAGGAATCCCGATCTGTCGTCGGAAGCCTCTAGCCGCTGCGATGGCGCAGAATCTTCAAGTCGTCGCCACTGATCCCGCTCGCTTTCCTCCACCTTCGCCGCCTGCGTTACAATTTGTCCCCGTTCATCTTCCCGCTCTCGCTCTCCGTCCTCGTCCTCTTGATTTCCTTTCTTTCTCCCAACTTCCCCACATTGGGTTTCCCATCGACCCCCTCTCTTCTACAACATCACTCTGCTCGTCTTCTCTGTGAAGTTACTACCCATCCCACAACAAGGTGTTCCCAACCCTCCTTCTTTCTCAATATCCTTCTTTTCAGTGTGGCATGGAAGCAATACAATCACATGGAGTTGTATTGCATCATCTCGGGAGTCTTTCCCGCCACGGTAGACTACGAAGCTCTCCGCAGTGGAACCCTCTAAGCCCTCCCCACCCTCTATGCTGACTATATCGCCACCCTCCCTTGTCCATACCACCGGTTGCCTTGCGCTCATCGCATCATTCACTATATCAATCTGTAGGATGCTGTGCGCTCTCACTTTCCCCTTCTTCCGCAAAAGCGACCCAGACTGTCGGCCTAGCTGATGTTTTTTTGCTTGTTTGGTCTCTTCGTCTTTCTGGTGGTGATCATGTGCATTCTGGTACTGTGGTAGGCAAATTGGAAGGCGAACGTGAAGTTACTTTAGGTTTTGTGGATTTACTTCGTGATGATTATATTGAAAAAGATAGAATTATAATTAGAATTATATTATATATATAGATAATACATTCTCAATAATAGACATAAAATAAATACACATAAAATAGAATATTACATCAACATCTTGAGTTCAACGTCCCCGGGAAACCTATCTCCCTTTTTCGATTTTCGGAGTCTATCAATCATTCTTATCCCACCTCTCCTCCAAATTTGCCTCCTCTTTTTCATTATGCAGGTACAATGGGTTGAGCTTGCTACGTTCTGGCCAATAGAGCCAAGGCAAGATTGGGAAAGGTCTCAACCCGTGGATGGCTAGGATGTGATCTACAATATCGGGTCAGAGCCTCGAGTCTCTAACCTCGATATTCCGTTGCAGAGTTGTCTTGATTACTCGATTTACATTTTCGACAAGGCGGTTCGATTGAGACATATGGGGTGCGGTGTTTCGAATAGAGATACCATGTACGACCAGGCTGCTCATTACTTCCCCCCGGAATTCTGCGCCATTGTCCGTTAAAATTTCCTCGGTTGTATCACACGATTGAGATGTATCACACAATTTCCGTCATTTGTCTCGTTTGAAATTGAAAAGCTTCGATCCATTTACAAAAATGGACTACAAATACGAGTAGGACTGAATATTTGCAGCTATTAGGACCAAGGGGGCATCAATATCCGTCGTATCCATGCTAACCCTTTGAAAAGGTCGTTCGACTAAAGTTGACACGATGGATCTTGGCGACTGAATATTTGCAAAATTTGTCGGGCAAAGAATGAGGCCACGTGCCACTTTCTTGCATACCGAGGGAGGATCTTCACTCCTCTGTAGGTTGGTCCCTGGGCAGACTCTGGATCTTTCCACGGGACGATCTCTTCGACTTTGGGCATCTTGGCTAGTCGATGTAACCTTGTCAATCCATCGGCATTATCGTGTCTTTTTGTTTTCATGTGGATGATGTCAAAATCGTATTCTTGTAGCCTTACCGCCCAATGCCCAATCATGTTCATATAATTGGTAAGCTTATTGAGGGTCAGCAAAGGTTCGTGATTAGTAACCAACATAATTTTTTGCCCGTCCAGGTACGGGTGGAAGTGTTGGATTCCCCATACCACTTCGTAACACTCTCCTTGAGGCGCCGAGTTGTTGCGTTGTTTGTCAGGCACCGTTCGGGACGCATACTCGATGACGTGTTCCTTGTCGTCCTTCCCCTTCTTTACCAAAATAACGGAGATAGCTTCCGGTTGCCAATCGGTGATAAGTATGAACTGCCTTCCTAGGCCGGGCCGGATTAAAACTGGTGCCGATGCCAGTGCATTTTTCAAAGTGGAAAATGTTTGCTCGCGCCTTGCGTCCCAGTGCAGCAACTGATCTTTCCGTAGGTGATTCGTCAGGGGCCGTGCGATCCTTGCTAAGTTCTTGATGAATCAGCAATAGTATGAGGCCAACCCCAGAAAGGCTCGGACCTGTGTCAGCAACGTGGGAGTGGGCGCATCCCGATGTCGAGTGCATCGACGTCCGACCTTTTTGCAAGGTGCGGGAGCCCTCCCGGCCATGTCACGCAGGAGTAAAACAAAACAAAATCAAGGATACAACTTGGGGACGACGCGGAGTAATCTCGTGGACTGTCGAGACAACCATGGTTGCGTCGTCCCTTCGCTGCTCCAACCGGGTGCGCCAGCTGTACATCCTGCGGTCCCTTACGACAGGATAGGTTCCCGCGGGGCATAAACTTTCTTTCCCTAAGGGGCTATCACCACCCTTAGGGGCGTGTCATTACCGAGTTACCAACCCACGTGCGAAAACTTTTTAAATGTAATTGCAGAGGTAGGTCAGTCGAGGGTGTTTGCTCGTTTGCTGTAGTATAGGTACGCGAGGTTAAAACGCCTATTGAACATGAACGTCGTCCGTCCCTTAGGGCGCTAATCTCCTAAGTACGAAGAGGACGCCGGTTGACTAGGACGGTCTCAACCAAGCGTGAAACCCAAATTTAATCCTAGTCCCTTTAGACACTAGTCAAAAGAAAGTTATAACATCAACATATAATTACATTATAAAAAATCGACCGGAGTCAACAGGAACATATCCAATCTGAAATGATAACTGGGAGAATCCAAATCTTCATTTGATACATCCAATATCACAAAATCAAAATAAAATCCGACCACCTTGGTTCGACTCAATAAACAAAAATCATACAACCGCCAAGAAGGAGTTGACTATTAATAATAATATAGATGCAGCCGACAAGGTAGTCGGACTACCTCAGTTTTGACTTGATGAGACACGTTGCCAAAGTTATTCATTCCAGTTTACCGTCGACCTAAGACTAAGCCCGCACACACCGGTCTCTATAATTTATAATATTTTTAGATGACAAGTTGCTATGCGGATAATTCTTGATCAGGTGCATTGCTTGAAGTGTTGCATGTCTCTCCCTCTAGGAAGTGGTCTGAGGTACTCCTCCTCCTCGCTCGAGCACACAGCTCGGATCTCAGAAGTTTAGTCGTCTCCACCGAATCGGCAAAGTACCCTCCCGTAGAACAGTCCACTCTAGGTCGATAACAGGGTCGGCTCCTAAAGCAACGAACCCCTGCCCTAGATGCTTCTTAGAGAAAAAGAATGTATCCACTGTGAGTAGCTCTCATTTATCTTCATTTCTCCTGAGTTCAAGATAACATGGACGAAAATAATTAGAAAGGATAATGAATAAGAATCATTTGGACAGATACAGGTAGATAAGGTCATCAGGGATAGAATGGATCAACCCTGGAAAAAAAAACTAAGTCTGATTATCTTTACCTTCATTCTGTTTACAAGTTTTTTTTCTTTTGCATTACCCATTGAAATTATTAATTTCAAAATACAATTGCTTTTAACATGCAGGCAGACGAAAGGTAGAAAGAGGACAATCATTTTCTTCATCTCAAATAGGCATAACAATCAAAGCATCCTTCTACCTACCTGCACTCAAAGCAGACAAACAAGTTCAAAGGAAACCAATGCAACCCCATACCCAGGTCAGACCTCACCATTCACGTGCAAACACACATTTCCTTTGCCTTTTCAATGAACATTCAATGAACAAGGTCAAGCAAGTATGGGCTCACTCAGGCATGAAGGGAAATCTAAATCATTGAACTGACCTTGAGTAAAATTTGAATCGGCTCTCTCGAGAAAAAACTGAGTAATACTCCAATCAAAAGAAAATGATCGCTGTTGGATATGAAAATATGCGCGGCTCATAACTCCACAGGTTGTGGCCGTCCTACTGAACGACGATCCGTCTCTTCTCCTAGTGTAGGAATGAGCAACAGTCGGCCCATTGAGAGGACTCAAGTGGGATAACCCTTAAAGAGGGTGCTCCCATGATCCAATCCCACGGCGCCTTAACATCCTGGACAGTACCAACGCAGTCAAAATTTCACCTTAACCACCAAAGGTACTCCCAATCAACCGCAAGTCCACGCCGCCTCCAATCACTATGTCCGCTCACAATAACCACACCAACATGTCGGTCCCGATCTCAAAATCAGTCCCACATGGTCAAAAAATGGTCCCAGATGGTCCCGATGCAGTCCCATACCATCGCCCGCAATACCAAATGGTTCAGAACTCAAAACCGCTCGCACTGCGCACCGCAAAAAATATAAAAGCAGCCCTGGCTGAAAACTGCATGTGCCCCGTGCCCAATAATCACCGCCGTGTGCACTCACTCTGCACTTTTCTTGTCGTCGGTCCACGCACCACTACCGCACGATCCCAACGGTGCACCACTGTCAGCCCATACTACCGCCGGATCATGAGAAAATAGTCCACCATCACTGCGCACATCAAAAATTAAAAGTGGAACTGCCGCTCGCCACGCCGTCAAAACCGGTACCACGCCGCCGTGCCAAAAAAAAAATTGTTGTAGTTTCTCACCGAAGTGCGGCTGCCGTGCCAAAATTTTGGCAGCGTAACCTCACAAAAAAATTGTCGTTGTCGTACCGCCAAACGGACAGCGCTTCCCCTTAGGGAGACCTTGATGCCGCCACGCCGTCAATCCGGTAGCATCTCACCACCGAAGTGCCGCAGCCGTCGTGCCGGAAAAATTGGCAGCACTTCCCCACCGAAGTGTTCTTGCTGCCTTGGCAAAACATTGGCAGCACTTCCCCACCAAAAATGCCGCTGCTGCCGCCTTACGGCCACAACACCTGCTCACACACATAGCGCACGCACAAGGGTGGGCCAAAAAGTTCCCAGCCCTCAGCTATGGCTGCCTCCTTTCTCCTCCTCCAACTCTCTTCAGACCCCCACTCTCCACCAGCCTCTCTTCCTCCTCTCCGACAGCACCGCCCCACGGTAGCAGCCAGCCAACATTGACTCAAGTGAATGGCGCAGCAGCACTGCCACAAGTGTGAGGCTGCTGGGTGGAGTGTTGGCTTTTATAGCCAGCTGAAGGCATGTGGGCAGCTGCCTTACCCACAACCAGGCAAAAATTCGTTAGTGCTCTTGGCCCTTAATTAAAATCAATAGCTAGGAGCTAGATGCCTTGGTTCCCCCTTAGAGGGACCGAAGTCATCACTCCCCAGGAGTACCTGGCCATTCTCCCAGGCCAGGTGCATCTGGAAATGGTTGTACTCAGCCATTTACTGCTTCCTGTTCAAAATGAATAGGCGCAGTCCCATCAGTCTCCAGAATTTTCGGGGGTTGCACCTGTTCCGCGGCCGCGGCCACGTACATGGCCGTTACCGCCCTTTTTTTTTTTTTTTCCCCTTCCTCTTACCTCTCCTGCCTCCTCGTTTCTCTGTGCAGGGGCAACTCGCCGTTCGCAATGAGCGGCCGCCCCTTTATTTCCCAAGGGTGAACTGGAATCAAGCCCAATAGGGGCTTTGCTTTTCCAGCCACGCGCCCGTACCCAGGCGCCATCAGCGCCAGGTTTAAGCGCTCATCTGCAACTTGTTGAACAAGTGAACGGGCGCAGTTCAAGTTGCCTGTGAAAATGAAAGAGGGGGGGGGAAAAATAAAAATGGTTGTGTATATTTCCATGCTCTAACGGTAGATTCATTCGATTCTTACTTGTTAGTCGTCACGTTGCTCATCCTACCGAGGGATGCAGCAAACAACCAACCGCCAGGTAGGACTCCTCTCTCTCTCTCTCTCTCTCTCTCTCTCTCTCTCTCTCTC
>BFEA01000404.1:1081535-1094035 GCA_003427395.1 Chara braunii
GCGACCTTCTGATTCACAACCATAATCCCCTTTTAACGATCATAATCGCTTGGCAACGCTTGTGACTCCAAGTATACTGGCTGCCTACTTGCCTCTATTTCACTCTCCGTATGAACAGTTCGGCTGCCAACAGCTTGGCCGGCACCTCGCCGCTGGCCTGTTGCTTCTTCCAACTAGCAGGACTAACAGCGATTCGGCCAGTAGGTAAGCAGGCAGTCTCGACTCCTGCCTCCTTAGCCATAAGGGTGAGTGGCGCGTCGGCCGGTAAGTATCTCAATTGCAGCAGCCTATCCGGTCTCACCTGCAGGAAGCAATCGAACCACCCAACTCAGCCTAGCTATGGCATCCGTCTGTTCAATGGGCCGTAACACCCTCCTTCCCCGTTGCTTTAGCTTAGGCGACAACAGCTTATGCATGTGGTTTGCTAAAAAGTTATGTCACTGAGATGAAGTTCGACATCCGTACTCGCTGGTAGCCCCGCAACTCGTCATGTTGCCAACCTTTTGTTCGTCTGGCTCTGCCAACGCACCAGGTAAGCTCAAACTCCGCAATTGTCCTCCGCTACTTTGTTCGACAGCATGAGCATCGCACTGGCCCGCATGTAGGTCCTCTCTCTCTCTGTAGCTTCACGGTCGAGCTCACCTGCCCACAGGTCAGTCTCCGACCCCGTGGCTGGCCTGGCAGGTGCGCAAGGTGATAGAAAGTTATTCAACCGATAGAAATAGCAAACTCTAATGTATCTTCCGCTAGAACACGGAAAGATACATTGCTTATTTTGAAGATCTCCTTTCTCCAGGCGCAGCTCATAGTGCCCGTACCGCCCAATCCGTGCACAGATTCTCGAATCCGACTTTGCCAACGGATTCGCCAATCCTCAAACCTCTAACTCGTATCTTCGTCCGACCGTTTTCGTCGGGAAGAAGGTGAGATATGCTTCTTTCAGCCCCACCATAAACAACTTCGGCCATATCTCCACGCACCCCCTCGCCTACTAACCTCCTTCTCTACTAATCTACAACTACAACTAACCTTGAATTCGATCTCGCCCGTCATCAAAACCCCAACCTCCCGTTTTATCTCGCTCGAATCCCTCGAGGATCGAGCGAGATCCAGAATTTTCATTCCCATCTTCTTCCGCTCCATCGCCATTCCCGCGCAGCCTCCTTTCTGCTAACCTCTCCTCCTACTAACTTACCACTGAAACTAACTTCAAAATTGGATTCGCCTGGGGTCCAAACCCCAAGATCGACCCCTCTCCCGCTCGATTCTGCTAAGGGCAGAGCGAGCTCGGCTCTTTCCCCTGCGCCTCCTCCCTTTTCTCCATAGCCCCTCTTTTCGAATGAATCCGGCCCAAAAACGCGCCCAGATTCAATCGGTTTATTAGTCCCGACCACTCTCCGTTGTTGCCCGTCGCTCCCCGCTTCACCTCATCGTCCTAGCGCCCGTCGCCCGTTGCCCGTTGCCTCCCTGCTTCACCTCATCGTCGTAGCGCCTGTCGCCCATTGCCTCCCTGCTGCTGCCCGGCGCTCCCCGCTGCCCCCCGAAGCAAACCGACCGAACCCGCTGTCCAGGCGATATGCCGTTGGTCTCCCCTCCACCGAGCGGCACTGAGCAGCGACTCCTGATGCTCATAGGGGGAGGGGGCTTGGGGAGAGGCACAGTGACTGGCCCTTCGAAGGAGCTCGGCCCTAATGCTACCGGCCGTCCCCTGGCCGGTATCACCCACCGGCTGCAGTAATTATCGCACCTGCCGGTGGGTGCAGCCCCCACATGTTCTCTCGTTGGAGGCTAGAGCACGGATGCGGCCGCTAGTAGGGGGGTCCCCATAATGCCATAATGGGGTAGCTTCGGTGCAGTCCCAGAAATCGCACCCACGCGACCTCACCCGGCCCGGAACGTAGGTCATTATAAAGTCAGCATCACCGACCCTTTTGTCTCGAGTGCAATTACAAACTCAAGCCCTGACCGCACCGTGTTCCCAGCAACGGCGTGGTAGAAGACTTTCGCCAGCATCCTGAACCCGCGGGCCCACCGAGGGAGGTGCGCACCCGAGGTCCTCGTCTGCCGTGACGGCCACCCGTGTCTGACGACCGCCTCAGAACTGATTATCGAGGTAAGAAAACAATAGAATAAATAAATAATAAAAATAAGACTAAATGTCGCGCATCTCGCTGGCCCGCGACGCTGCGCATACCCAGGCTGCCCTCGGGCGTGCCTCACCGTCAATACCCCAGCGTGCGCCGCTCACCCAAGCAAAGACCTAAGCTTCCTCTTGTGCCCGCCGTCGGACGGGCGAGGCTGCTCTGGCGTGATTTGCAGACAACACGCCAAATACCCTTGTAAGGATATTTGGTACGACAGCGAGGGGAAATCTTTTTGAATTTTTGAATTTTGGAAAGAATGCGGGAGACCACGTGGGTATCCGAAATTAGAACTCTAATTAGACTAGGATTTTGGGGACATCATACGTTTTCTTGTAACTGCATGATGCTCCTTACTCGTGCGCGCTTTGCTGCGCTCTGTCCTGCACTCTATTCCCACCACGCCTTAATTATAATCTCAACTGTAATTTCCTCTTGTTCCTTACTAGGCTAATGCAGGTGTAATTGTAATTTTCTCCCTCTTGGCTTCTCTTCGTGCCAAACATGCGGCCCCTTTTCCCCTTCGTCTCATTGGTCAGAACGGTACATGACTGGATCGATGCGAGGAGAGTGGATACGTCCCTTGCGTCACGGCCCAGGCATGCCAACCATAGGCACCTCCTTCCTTTCTCTCAACCCCTCCCTTAGCATAATCTCGGCTATCTCGCACAAATGCTAATTACTTTAAATTTTGCAAGCGGGACTAAATTGCTCTCGAATTTAAACTTGGGCGAGTTAGTGCGGTCGGGAGGATCGGCTAACGAGTGTGAGGATGCAAAGAGGTGAGTTCGGAGCTGGGCGATCCGACGAGTTGGTGGCGAGTACGCAGGGTTGACGCGTGGCTGCGGCGGACTGTGGAGCACGGGCGAACCCAGCGTGAGTCGTTGGGCTAAGCGGGGTGGCAACTCTGGGTTGTTGGTAGGTGTGAGGCAATAGATTGCCTGCATCGGAGTAAGGAGGAGGATGGTGAAGCAGTGCGAGTACACGGGGCTCTGGGGTGTGTGAGGACTTCTCTCCTTGCCTTCTAGAAATGTTGGTCTCAGCTTTCGCCGTTTTTGCCTTCGTAATTTCGAACTTTTTACGATTGTGAGGATCCCTCTTTTCTTTAGAGTCTGTCCGCTGGAATTGAAGGGAAATAGCGAAGTTGGTCGCCTCGAGTTGCTTTGTGAACGAATCTCGTGCCACGTGTATACGTGATAGTCATACATTAAAACAGCCCGTCACATATACGGACGCTCGCATAAGTCGCCCACGTCCAGGCTGTACTACTGGTATGATTCTGCATGGATAGGAACGACTGCATTAATGTGAGTTCATAGCATGGAATTCAGTGTCCCCTTTCGATTAACAGATCACGGTAACCTGTACCGAATGTCGGGCTTCGTCTGGTGGACTCATACCTAGGTTGAGCATCGATAACACAACCTTTGACTGAGACCGTCCACGTCAGACTCTGAGATCTATGAATCTTATAGACACCGTGTGTTTGAGCAGTGAAATACCCATTGTATTCCTCCTGTACACTGCATACGGACCTGTCCTAGGCGCCAAAACCCATCATCCTAAGTACCCGACCATCCTGATGAAAGTCGCAAACTGAGAAGCCCCCTTTCGTCAGAACCTCTTTGCATTTTTGTCCTTAGAACCTTGACACAGGAGATCCCAATTTCGACCTGGGACTCCACCCCACTTTCCTAAAATCCTTGGCACACCCCCTTTTTGCAACTTCCTGGTCGGCTCCCACTCCGATCAGGAAGTCGCGCAGGGCGTGAGGTTGGTATCGCAGCCGACATGTGTCAAATCTAAAGACTAGCAAGTAGTTTGCCCAAATATCCGATCGATCTGGTGAGCCGAAGTCGAGGACGGTTTAAAAATAAAAACTTGTCGGCACGAGATCCTATGGTCACCCAAAGTAGGCTGGACGATTGGCGCTCAACATGAACGCCAACCAGGCAGTAAATGTTAATCAACATGGGGCGCCAAATCCAGCCGCACAAGTGCCACCGACACCTGTGCGTACTTGAGCACCAGTTGCCCCCTCTCGTTTATATCTGTTTGATCTAGTGCATCATCTGGTCAGAGCATGGTTAGCCACCATTCGATCGCAGCATACGATAATAATGAGGCCTGAATCAACATCCCTACCGGTTAAGGAGGAGATGCGCACCACTAGTCTAACACTTATGTCTGGGTGGATCTCCCGACTTTCGAAAACGACTTCTTGCATCGGTTCGATTACATTCACCCAAAACAAGCGTTCTTTATGATCAAGGACCAAGTGCAGAAACCCCTCGAGTCCATCGCAGAGTATCATAATCGATTTTATCGATTGTTTATCAAGTCTGCACGAGACGAGAAGGTGGGACGAGATTTGTTTATTGACGGGCTCAGGAGTCCGGCGATGAGGGCTAAGCTGAGGAAGCAGTTTTCCCCCATCACCCACAACATGCAGCAAATTATGAATGTTGCAGAGGAAATGAAAAGAAATTTGTCGCTAACTTCTTGGAAGGTGAAGAACAGGCTAGTCAGACAGGGTTTAATAAGTTTGGGTGGACGGACTATAGTTATCACCAACTGAAGAGAGTATTAATTAAGATTAAATTTGTGGTACAAAGGGGCAGACTGAATCTTTGACTAAAATGATCGGTTCAGTTATATGCTACCTCAAAAGACTAAGTGCAGATAATTATATAAAGTTGGGATACTTAAACAGTTCAGGGGGACTAGGGTGACCTAGTCATTTGCCCAAGGAAGAGAAAAATTGTTGTGTCGTGTGGTTGTGTATACTCAATGATTGAGTTAGACATGTTCCATAAATTTGGGTGGTCTAGCTTTATGCCCTATGTAAGTTGGGTATAAAAGGATAAATCATTGAAAAACTATGAACTATTATTTGATAAGGTTAACTTTGGGTTGGTGAGAGTACTTACCTTTGTGGTTTGGCCTTCACGTGACTGAGTGATACTACTACTTAATTTGAGTTTCAGTTTGATAGGTAGTTGCTTTAGATGCTCGCCACGTGCTAGAGCCGTAAGAGTTCGTTTCAATTCCTGAATTTTCTAAGCTAAGTTTTTTTTTACTTAGGTCAATTTTTGCATTTTCTGAGATCTTTTATTATACTTGGTCTTGTATAAATCTTGGTAAGTCACTTTCTCTACGGGAAGCGCTGCCAGAATTTCTACAAAACCAAGGAGTTAGTCAGATTTTGTCTTTTCAAAGTTCAGTTTGTCTGACTTTTTGGCTTAGTAAAAATATAGGAAACCTTCTTTTCTAAAGGGGGTGCTGCCCAAATTTTTACTACTTCAGGGAGTTAAATAAAATTAAACCTTGAGAAGTCAAAACCATTTTGAATTTAAAACTTAGCTTTGTATAAATTTTGGTAAGCTACTTTCTCTACGGGAAGTGCTGCCGAAATTTCTACAAATCTAAGGAGTTAGTTAAATTTTGTCTTAGTTGAACTCAGGTTTTGTTTCTGAGTTCATATCTGACTTAGTATAAATATGGGAAGTCTATCTTTCTAAAGAAAGTGCTGCCCAAATTTTTACTAATTCAGGGAGTTAGACAAATTGTGACTTTCCAAAGTAAGAAATTGTTTCTGTTTTTATATTTGAGTTATTATAAATTCTGAGAAGACAATTTTCCTACGGGAAGCGATGCCGAAATTCTCTTAGTTTAAGGGAGTTAGATTATATTTTGACAGGTGACAATTCTAGCGATTCAACCTGTATGGGGGAAATTTTATCGTAGGTCTACCTTGCTTTGGGCACTCGCATAGAGGTAGGCTTAGGCTTGGTTATCAGGAGAACCTTGAATGAGAAGGTGCTATGGAGTTTCATTCCCCACACACAGATGATTTAGCTTGGGAATTGACCTGTCTTATGATACAGGTCTTCTTTGGATATTCGATTTTGGATCTGGGATAGATTCAGGCTCCCACGAGGATCATTTTCTGTTATCACTGATAACAGGTCGGTTGGTTGACCTCCGACTCGTCGGATCACGACACAACTTCGCTTATACCTGTACCTCACCGTGATTGTTTTACCCCTGAGATTTTATATGTTTCTTTGAGGGTTTTAATCGAGCTTCTTTTAAATTACCATTATAAAGAACTTGTGAGATTTATGGAGATTTGGACTATGATTGAGGCTTGAGTATTGTGAGGCGTGGTATGAGTTACAGGGAACAATAAAGTTGACTACATTGGTGCATGGCAATGTGGCTATTTGTGTGTACCTGTGTTTTATGCAGGTTAGTATTTTGGAGCTTGGTCTATGGGTCATACTTTGGAGGCAGTGAGAATGACAACCATGTGTCACACAATCTGCATATCTGATGGGTTTATGTTTCCCCTTCTTTTATTTTATCTCGAGTTCTGATTTGATATATGAGTATTGGGATGTTTATTTATTTTGTTTGCTTATTAATTTGTATAGTTGGACGTTGTAGTCCGTGGCAGCCGTCAAAGTCAAACCCCTTGACTTATTTCCAGAACCTAGACGAGAGAGTTGGTCTCCAGGGCAATAAGAGACGATTGCCACCACAGGTATAAACCTGTGTACCACCCACTCTCCGTAGGGTGCAGAAGAGGGTGTGGTTCTCAACCACACTTGGCGGTTGTCCAGCGTCGAGAGATCAATCCCTCAAGGCGCATGTCAGCTGACACTTGAGTGTCGAATGCGACCCTCGAGATTAACGAGGACCGAGTGAGTATGGGCACTACATAGTACGCCATCATTGTGACTGCTTGCGTCGATATTAGTTAGCCCGGCGTCCGCGTGGTTTTATACTAAGTCTCGTGCGCGATGCCTATCTGATTTCCGCATCAGAGAGTTATGGGATGGTTACGAAGGGACTAGGAGTGTTGTCGCATTGTTTGTTTTGTGTCATTCAGTATGTGTATGTATGTGTGTTTTTTATTTTTATGTTCTTTCAAGTGGTGTGCGAGTGGTGCGTGGGATGCGTTCTAGTCGACCGACGACGGGTCGCGCTTGGGACTTCAGCCCCCCAAGACGTCGGTTCGCATGCGGGTCCGATAGAGGCGTAAAAATCTCGCGTACCCCCTATGCTACAACGAACGAAAAACGTCATCGACTGGTCCACCTCTGCGATTGCAGCTGATTAGCTTTCGTACTGTGGACTGGTAGCTCGGTGGGGATAAGCTCACCGAAGGGAGGTGACAGCTCCAGTAAGGTGAAGGTAAGTTGTGCCTCGCGTAGGCCCTATCCTGTCGTAGGGACTCGCGAGAGGTATGGCTGGCGCACTCGGCCGGAGCGTCTTGCGGAAGCTCCATGAATATTCACGACGAGGATTTAGACCAACTCCTGCAAGACGCGGCCGGGAGGGTCCCGCGCTGCCTTATGCGGTGCCGGACCGATGCGCTCGACAACGCGATGATCGAGACAAAGCTGCTTGCCCAAATTCCCCCCAAAAAAAAAAAAGTTGCTTCAACCGTTATTCCGACGCTCGCTAAGGTGCGTCCTGACCACCAACAACCGTGGGACAAAACTTTCGCAAACAGAGGAAGAAAAGGAATGGGGGCATTCATGCAATTGACCCTTAGGCCCATCTGACCACCCCAAGGTTCAATCACCCCGAAAGTCGCGCTTATCAGAAGATGGATCGTCACACCTTCCCAAACTATAGTTCACATGAAAGAAACCTCCAACCATAGTTGTCGTCCTCGTTTGATTCTGCCTTCGAGGCTTCAACCCCGCTACCTTTTGTTGAGTAGAATAACCCCACGTTCTTATCTTCTCTTGGGCCCACCCTTTTGCCCTTTCCACTTATTTCGCTCCGTCCGTTAAGATCAATAAAATATCGTCAAACGACGTTCATTCTCTTTGTTTTTTCAAGATCTACGGTCTTACCCGCCCTGCCAGCCGTCATTCTCGATATTCGGGTCCCTTGCAGTACCACTCATTTACATTGGCGGCTTCTTTCACTTTGTAGCTACAAGCGTGAAGCACGAAATCCTTCATCCTTGTTGCTTCTTCTCATCCCCTACCCACTTGCCTTAAGCACTTGATCAATCCTTCGTTTGCACCCATTGAGAGATGGTTAACAACAGACACTATTTAAAGGTCACTTTCAGCCGCTTCAGGTTCCCACCTGGAACTCCTTAAATGACCTGAAGTGGTTGACGCTTCTGAAAGAGGTTTCAGATACCCCCATCCAAATGGTTGGATGGGGGTACTCGAAACCCCTTTCAGAAGCTTCAGCCACTTCAGTGGGCTCAAGTCCCCACCTAAAATTTTTGAAATGACCTGAAGTGGCTGAAACTTCTGAAAGGGGTTTCAGGTACCCCCATCCAAATGGTTGGATGGGGGTACCTGAAACTTCTTTCAGAAGCCTCAGCCACTTCATCGGTTTCAGGTCCCCATCTGAAATTCCTGAAATGACCTGAAGTGGCTGAAGCTTCTGAAAAAGGTTTTCAGGTACCCCCATCCAACCATTTGGATTGGGGTACCTAAAACCCCTTTTCGAAGCTTCAGCCACTTAAGCGGTTTCAGGTCCCTACCTGAGATTCCTGAAATGACCTGAAGTTGCTGAAGTTTCTGAAAGGGGTTTCAGGTACCCCCATCCAACCATTTGGATGGGGGTACCTGAAACCCGATTCAAAAGCTTCAGGCACTTCAACTCATTATGGCGGTTTCAGGTCCCCACCTGAAATTATTGAAATGACATGAAGCTGTCTCTTATACACATCTAGATGTGTATAAGAGACAGGCACCGACGGATTCTCTCTCTCTCTCTCTCTCTCTCTCTCTCTCTCTCTCTCTCTCTCTCTCTCTCTCTCTCTCTTGTGCGGCCGTACCTAGGCGCCATAAGTGCCAGGTTCGAACGCTCCAACGCCCTGCTGCCCGTTTCAAAAACGAACGGGCCCAGGTGCATTTCCCTATCACTAAGAAGGGACAAGAGGGAGGGATCTAAATCTAAAGAAGAATCTAAAAAATTTAGAATCGAAATCTAAAGAAAATTTAAAAAGGAAACAAAAAAAAAAAAGAAAAAAAAAACTTACGTAAAAAAAAAATAGTCGTCCGTTTTCCTTGGGCACTGTCAAAAGCACCGGGGCTGAAATGCCCCAGTCACTTCCAACGGCGCCATGTGGTGCCTCAAATTCAGTTAGTTTTTTTTTTTTTCCCCTTATTAAATATCGTTGGCTTATGCCAACGGCCACATCTCGATCATGTGGCTTTTCAGCCACGTCTAATAGATACAGACCCGAGTTCTAATCCTTATGGATTCGGAATTTTTTTTTTTTTTTTTTTTTTTCAATTTATTCGTGTCATCCTTGCGCAGCGGCCATGCTCAAACTGCGCGCGGCTAATCTTAGCCGCGCGATGTTGATGATCGCACGACCGAAATTGGTCGCGCCCAACTGCTTGGGCTGCTCCAAAAGGAGTTAGGCCGGTAGGATGCGTGCAGTCGGGCTTGATCCAGGTATCCGTTGGGTAAGAGTCAAGTGTTGTATCCTACTGGGCTAACTCCTATCACGACTGTGATAGGAGCAACTCTTTTATATGAAGAGCTTACCCAGTCACTTCTCCCCATGCCGTGGCCTTACAGACCCAACCTACCTGAGGCTCTGCGATCCTGCCTGCCTAAAGCCTAATAGGCTTTGCTGGCAGACCCTGCCCCATCGGTTGGTCGTGTGACCTCGGCATCGGCCTATCAACCCCCTGGCTCGATGTCAACCCCTGCAGTCCGAAAAATAAAACCCCTTCTTCCTATTCCCCCTGCGTTGCGGCTCTATACCCGGCGCATCTATCTTTTTAGCCTACTTAGGCCCTGAATCGCGCGGCTGCTAGAATACGTCTAACTTTAGCATTCTCATGTCCTCACATTCCTGCGGCTTCGACAAAAGCAAAGCATTGCCATTCGCATCCATCACTCCCGGACGCCACACGCGTCCCGACTAAAGTCCGAAAACTTTAGTCTCTCAGTCATAGGTCAAGTCTGAATAAACTTTTGGCAAACGTTAGTCTCATCAAGTCCTTCAATTCAACGAAAGAGTCGGACAGCGTCCGATGTTGAAATACCCGGCAAATACCCTTGTCACGGTATTTGCCCCGACACCGAACTGTCTTGACTTTCTGCGGGTCCAATGGCATACCATCACGTGGCACAGTGAACCCGAGAACGAGATCTCCGACGAGTTTCCTCTCGGAGATCTCGTTTTTCTCGAGGACAATTTTGAACCTAGCGTCTCTCAAAGCTCCCAGCGTCCAGTCCACGTGCTGAGCGTATCCGTGAAATGAATCAGGATACACCAAGATGTCGTTCATGTATACAATGGCATAGAAGTTGATCATGCCCTGCCTTAGCCGTGTCTTGTTGACGAAATTATGGAACATGACGTTCATCACTCTTTGAAAGGTTGCGGGTGCGTTGCATATCCTCATAGGGCAACGAATCCATTGCCACGTTAAACGAATACCGTTATCGGCCTATCCCCCTCCTTGACCAGGATAGGTTGGAACCCGTGGCGAATATCAAACTTGCTAAAATAGTTGGTACATCCAATTGCATCCAACAAATCATCAATCTCATGCAGGGGATACACATCCTTGATCACAATGTCATTCAATTTCGGATAATCAATGCAAATACGGATCGACTCGTTCTTTTTCGGGACTAATACTGTCGGAAAGGACCAGGGACATGTGGCAGGCTCAATCCTTGCTTCAAACTCTCTAATTCGCTCCAACGCGTTTTTCTTTCATCGAGAGAATATCGGTAAGGTTTGCAGTGAATGGGCGGATGATTTCTAGTTTGTATCTCGTGTTGAATTACCAAAGGCATCGCTGACACAAATCGCCCCTTGGTTTTCCCTCATAATATGGACAATCATCTGGTGAATATCGTTTGCACATACTCTAACACATGTAACGCGTAGGGTTGTCTGTTGATCACAACTTCCACCTGCTTCATGCGATTCGGTTTTGAATTTCAGTGCAGGGGAAATAAAATGAACAAATTGTCCAATCACCAGGAGAACACAGTGGCAATCATTTGAGCGTCGGCTTCTGTGATCATGACGTGTTCTTCCGCGTCTCGAGGATCCACCACTTTTCAACAATTTTGATCCTGATTTCAAACAGGGAGGCGTCAAACCTCTCAGGGGGTTGCAGAGTTTGTGCTTCGGCGCCTTGCTGTAACATGTGCTCCTCTTTCCTTGCCGTGAGTAGTGATTTGGGGAGTAGTTCCGTGGCATCACAAAAAGACTTATTGTGCAAATAGCGAGACAGCAAGGGGGTAATTGCATCATACAAGGTTCGAAGGATTTCCAAAGAATTTGGCATGTCTGAAACTTGCACAAGTGGCTCCCCCATAACTAACGTACGTACGCGCTTGAGTTTTGTTTGCATCACATTAGTTTCCGTGATTATAAACGTCTCAGTTGTCTTTTCGCGGGTCGGGTAACGCAGTATCCTACACGCCTGTTCCTGAGCGGTCTTAGCCACGCCGGGATCTTCCTCACTCTAAGAATCAATGTGATGCAAGACAGCGAATCCATCGTCTCCATTTTCTACTTGGTCAGATCCGTTTGTCAATTTATCCGGCAAGATCGTTTTAATGCATCCCACGATGTCTGCGGGAGGATCTCGGGGTTTGTTAGTGACCGCCTGGAGGGTAAGGCGCATCGGAACATTGTACGACTTCCCTCCCATGTTCTCAAGGACCACTACCCGTCGTTCAAAATCCAGATAAGCTTGCAACGCATTGACGGCAGGCAATCCAATAAGCACATTGTAAAAAGTAAACTTCAGGACTATAACATCCCCAAGGGTGTGAACTTTCCCTATCCGAAAGGTGACGTTTGTCATCTGTCCTGCAACTTTAATTCTTCCTTCGTCGGCCGAAATGAGGTGGTCACCCTCGGGGATTGGGATTAAATCTTTCTTTCTACCTGCTCAATTGACGAGACGAAGCGATATGGCCAGCCTAATCGCTCCTGAGTCGATAACGACGTTGTACAATACTCCCCATACTTCCACGTCACGTTCTACAGACTTCCACGGGATTGGTTTGATGCGTAGGAAGTGATCATCTTTCTGAATTAAGCCTATGCGTACATACTTTGAGGTGCTTGCCATGTCCGGCTACCGTTCTTTGGTGGGAGCCTTTCCTTTGATGGTCACGAGCTTCACGAGAGCAAAACGCTTCCTGTCGGGCTTGCAATGCTGTAACATATGCTCATTGGCCTATTCCGAAATATACAAGAGATGTTCGATCGAGAGACGGATACGATGGTCCAACGCTCTAACTATATCAAGCACGTCAATTTCTCCGGTGACAAAGACCGGTCCACCTGATTCTATCTCGCTAGGTGAAGGCCTCCATTCTTAAACTTCC
>BFEA01000404.1:1106678-1120416 GCA_003427395.1 Chara braunii
AAAAAAAAAAAAAAAAAAAAAAACCATAATACTTGTCCCCAAACCACCCGAAACTCATGAAATGACCTGAAGTGTCTTCAGGCCATATCAGCGGTTTCAGACCACTTCAGAATCTCTCATTCTGAAATTTGAGGTGGTCATTAACCATTAGTGTCCGTCGTCCGGCCTGTCAACTAAGTCCAAGGTCGTCAACCTACGGCGTCCATCGCGAGGAGGTCCCTGCTCGCGTTCTATTTTCTCTCGCATGTCCAATCACCGCCTAGAAGTAACATTACTGCCTAATGACGTCTTCCATACGAGCGCACATGCATCATGATCACTTCAACATAGAGAAAAACTCTTCCTAGTTTTAATAAAAAAAACAAAAGTTTGTCGGCGGGAATGCCGACTCTATGACATCAAAATAAGAATCATCACGCATGCCTCAAAATTGCGCGCCCACACACTCTCTACTTTCGGTCAACCATTCAGTCAACGTGAACAAAACGCAACCGCGACTTCGCACGGTGTACTTAGATTTTGAATAAAACTTATTTTCTATCACTTGCAAAAACCAGGGCGGATACCCTTGTAAGGGTATTCGTGCCGACACCGCGAGTGGCGGACGGTGCACCTGCGGAGAGCCCCCGCCAGCCGCGTTCCTTCCGCCCCACGGGCTAATCATCCACCGGTTCGCATGCACGTTTAAACTCTGCAGTCTGCGCCCCCTTAAACCGGGTGGGATGAAGAAATTTCACAAGCATCCCACACACGCAGCGGTCCGAACTTAGGCCCGCTTTTCAACAGCTCACGACTGCACTAGCCAAGATGAGCCAAATGCATAAACATCGGTCCTGAAACTGGCGTCGGTACAAGTTTCTCAATAAACGGGGCTTAAAATAAGACGAAACAAAAGTAAATAAGTGATAAAATGATAACAATAAACGGATGAAAATTCTCAAAAATTCAAAAGGAGGGAAACAACCATAGTTCCTCCTCAGCCTCTGCGGATCGGGGCCCATCAACAGAACCAACTGCAAAAACTAAGGGGGATAGTTTCGTCGAACCCTCAACCCCTCGGCTCCTTTGCTCCTGCATCGTCGCCCACTGGTCTCGATCCCTGAATCTTTTTGATAAAAGTATGAAGTTGTAACCAATAGTGCTAGGCTCAAGGCGAAGTCTAGTCTTGATAGACACCTAAAAAGAATCAGTACTGCGCGACGCGCAGACCTACCTAAACGTCTTCAAAGTCACGGTCTCGTTGATGCCGTCCTCCGCACGTACGCACAAGTCACAGCCAAGCGCACCAATCAGGAGACAAAATCTTTTTAATCCTAGCTTAATCAGAAGAATAAAAGTCCGGTCGGCGACCAACGTCGGCTTTCACAACCATCAAAGGAAAAGAGATCACGTGCGCCTTGAGCCTGTGCGCCTACACACTCTCTACTCTGGTCAACCGTCCAGCCAACGTAAACCACAGACGCTGCAGCGCCTCGCACGAGATACTTAAACTTTTAAATCAAACTTATTCTCTGTCGCTTGCAAAAACCAGGGTGGATACCCTTGTAAGGGTATTCGCACCGACAGAGGTGACAGGGCAGATAAAACACCCGTTGGTAAGCGGGAAATGTTGGGATTACGTGGCATCTGCAATACGGGCGTTGGTAGTCTGGTGGATATGGAAGGAGAGGAATTTGGTCCTGTTCCATCGAAAATACTTCTCAGACCCGGCGTTAAAGAGTGGGATGAAGACTATGCTCAGACACATAATCACGGTGGACTGGAGGAACAAAGTCATGTCCAAAATAGAGTCAGGGCGGTCCAAGGCGAGGTTGTGGTTCCTTGGTCATGGGCAAAAAAAAAAAGGTTGGTGGGTGTTTCGGTTGCAATAGGAAAACTGGTGTGGTATAGTGAATGGGTAAGGGGGTTATGGGAGGGGTTAAGTTGTTGAAAGAGACGCCTTTGCGAAGAATTAGATCATAGAGGGGGAATTCATGAGTAACATCATTTGGGATGTAGGCGTATAAAGGGGAGTGGGAAAGGGGAGGAGGCAGACAGTTCATGTTACAAGGTTGAACCAACCTGTCGCTCGGTGGCTCTGCTTTGCCTTGTTCGGGTGATAATTAGGTCCCAAATCTGCAATAGGGCCAAGGCCCGACTGGTACAAGCGAGCAGCTCAAACAGTAGATCGTTGTTTTTTCACAAGCCAAGTTGGACTGGTTCCTACAATATGCTGCCTTTCTGACCAAGGTCAGGTCGGACTGGCGATGAAAAACTCGGTTCCGCTCCGGGTAGAATTGTGAGGACCCCGACCTCTATAATTGCATGTGAATAAACCAGATGATGTTTAAAAATAAAAAAAAATAAAAAAATAAAAAGGTTCATACCATGGGTTTTGTTGTCTTACTTTCCACATACGCAAAAGACAAAAAATATAGCGATGTATCTTCCCATGTTCTAGCCAAAGATTCAGTCTCATTTTGCACATTTGGAGAGTAGTGCAGCGAGCTCCCATGTGCTACGGCCTGATGGACTTTTCCAAAACCAAGAACAACTTAGCGGATTGAGGTTTCATCTATATTGGGCCTTGCCGCACCACTTTTTTTTTTTTTTTTTTTTTTTGCCGAAATTTTCAGAACACCAGAAAGCTTAGTATAACATGATTGAAAATTATGGGATTCTTTTTTTTTTAGCAAACCTAGTCATCCCTTATACCATACACACAACCCCAGAGACAATACTTTCCTAACCAATACCAATCACAACTCATGTGATTTTGCCACCAAGACTGTACCCGACCCTTTAGGTTGTCAAGGCTGACGCCCCCAGTTCGCCACTGGACTACCTTCCTCCCTCGACTAATCCCTAAATCTCTCTACCAGGCCTCACGCTCCTGCTACCAACAGGTCACAGGGCTAACGCCCCAGCACCGACCAGCGGCGTTCTAGCATCGGCAAACCAAGAGCCCGAAACACATTGGCTTCGCAGACATCTGTCAGGATTCTACCATCTCAAAAACCACGTATTTTGTATAAAGGGAAAACCATATATCCCCTAGAATTACAAAGAAACAGGTAAGCTTGATATAACATAATTAATGTTTACACCTAAGATTAGTTTCCTCCCTCCCCTCCTTTCCATCCTGTCCCAACGCTGCCTCTGCCGAAACGGATTACCCACATTTCAGGCAACCCATCACCGCCCCAACTTGGGACAGTCCCATCTTCCCCACCCTTATCCCATTAAGGAATACAGTTCCCTCCCAAAGTATGCCTCTGCCCACCTTTTACCCTAATCTGCCTCCGCTGGTGTGAGTACCCCTACCCCAACCCCAGAATAAGGCAACCTACTAGTTCTGCTCGTACCCCCTTAACTGCTTCACCTCCCTCCTTGTGTCGCCCCTGCAGAGTGAATTTCTCTTCCCCGTTCACCCCACCTTTCATCCACCAGAAATAAACGTCGATACTCAGAGAGGAGAATATAAATACCAGGAACACAGCTGACATTTCGAACCAAAGAAAAATACGCGGAAGAAATTTCGAGTACTTTTCGAAGACGAGGATTCTGCAATGGAATTGGATAAGTGTAAGGTTATGGAAGCAAATGCAGCGAAGATAAAACATGGAGAGTGATACAGGTTGTAGATTCAGAGATTCTAAATTTAGGAATTTAGGCATTAAAAAATATCAATCCGCTTAGTTCTAAGAGTTGAGAGTTACGACAATTCTGAGAATGATTATGAAACAATCAGGAATATTATTTAGAAAATTAAATTGGATATTTAATTTGGATATCATTTTAGATGAAAGAGTAGATTGGTGATTAGGATGATGATGTGTATGATGATTAATATACTTGCCTGGATTACTAAATGACAAAATTCGTGACCATAAGAAAAACGTTAACAACCCCTATCTCTTTCCCCAAGATACCATCGATCCCAACCACCTTGCCCCTGACTTCTTTTCCTACCCTCTTCATTTTCTCTGTCCTTCCATATCCCCCACCCTTCACACTCTTCCCTCTTGCACCTCCTCCTAACATCACAGATATTCCCCCCTTTGTTATTCCCCCGAAGAGAAAAATCAGTCGAGAGTTGGATGTCGGAAAGAAATGCCGAGACAAAGAGTGAGTGAAAAACAGAAGATTGGGGATGAATAGAAAGGGAAACGAGAGGAGAGAAGGCAATGAAGCTACCGAGGAGGAGGAGGAGGGAAGGACTTCTAGCGAAAAGATACTAGAAGAGATGTTACCCACAATGATGTTGAAGACGACGACGTTGTAGTGATGATGACGCTGAAACTGATGATCTTCTAAAGATGACTGCCCTAGGCAATGGAGACAATGATGTTAATGAAAATAATGATAATGATGATGATGATGTAGCTAGGGTAATTCCCGATGATGCTGATAGACTGAGAATACCACAACAACGAGTAGATGATGAAAAAAAATCCCCAAGTAGAAGCCCTATCTTTGTCTGACGAAATCTTGCTGCCGCGTGGACTTCTCCTCGACGACTCCTCACTCGCTGCCTCCTGACGATCCTCTTCCCACTTCCCTTGACACACCCTCCTCTTCTCCCCCTCGCAATAGCTGACCTCCCTCCACTATAACTCACGAGATAAAGTGACAGAGTGATTACTCAAGAGACTACACTTACATAAAAGCAAGCCCCCCTCCATCCGGCATGATAGCCTGCAACAATTCTCAAATAGAGCACGAAACATAGAGATGGCACTTGTGTGCTTTCAAAAGCCAGGAGTCAACAAGTGACGTGTTTCTATCTTCCTTCTTGCCATCCAGTGGCATCTCATCAATCAGTTRAAATTAAGCMCCACCCGCCACAGCTTGAGATGCCTGCATTGCCCGTACTTTCCTCCATTGCTGCCAATGACTGATGAGTTCCTTGTGTGAATGGGCATCGCTCCACTACTTCGACATGCACAAAAGACAAAAAACATGGCGGTGTATTTGTCCATGTTCCAGCGGAGGATTCACTCTTGTTTTCCACATTGTCAACCCGCCGAGAACATGACACAATCGAACATGGTCACAAAGCTACTGCCTCTAATTGTCTGTTTCCGTTTTTTTTTTTTTTTTTTTTTTTTTTTTTTTTTTTTTTTTTTTTTTTTTTTTTTTTTTTTTTTTTTTTTTTTTTTTTTTTTAATCCTCATGATGCTCCCCTGCATTTGAGATTGTGTCTGAGTCTGTGTTTTGTACCTGGTGCCCACCTCTCGCTCAGTTTCTCCTGCCATTCCCTTGGAATAGCTGCCACCAGTAACCGGGTCCGCTCTTCCACCTCCCACATGTGCCCAAGGATTTGGCAGAGGCTAGTTGTTGGCTTCCAGTTTAGCTCTTCTTCGGCCCAAATGTTTGAGATCCTTAAAATGCCCTTTTCTATGCATTTATAACCAAACTTCCCTGGTTGAGAGGTTGTCGAAAAATACGAACCATCCATTTGAAGGATCCTTGGATTGTTGAACAGGGGTTGGCACAAAATTTCTTCTCTTAAAGTGGGATTCACGTGAGTTGAAGGTCGGAATTTCTTCCAGGCGATCCACCAGGCCAAACCCAATGCTGATTTTGGGCGACAATTAAAAAACGTCTGGTTTTGAAGGCACACCCACACGTCTGCTCTCCGTTTCAACTTAAATTTCTGTTGTAGTATATACTGCATGATCTCCAACCAGTTCCTGTTTTCAGTCTGCACCCCTACCTTCTGGATCCATTTGCCCAAAAGGGCCATATTCTGGAGTTTTGGATCCACCACCCCTAATCCCCCTTCAGACTTTGGCTGTGTGATTTTCTCCCACGACACTTTGGAGATAAACCCGTTATGCTCTTCCGCATCAAGCTTCCACAAATAACGGGCAGCTTGAGCTATGATTTTCTGCAGTGTACCTCTTGAAATCAAAATTACTGCTGAGACGTGCCAAATGAGCGAAAAAATTCACGTATTAACCACCGTAGCTCTCCCCATCAGAGATATCCCTGTTGCGGCCTTGCACCTGTTCACTCTCGTTTCTACCTTCACTGCCAAAATGACATCTTGTGTTGGTCTACTATTGCCCAGAGATACTTGCAGCCCTAGGTACCGTTCTGATTCTTCAAAGTTCACCCGTTTCATTGACCAGTCATCCTCCAGATTGAAGTCATGGGGAAAAAAGTAAACAAATTTATCCCAGTTTACTTGTGCCTCCGATAAGGATGAATAGCGCTCCAGCACCAATTTTGCAACATTCATTGAAGCTGGCGTGACTTCTGTTATCAACAAGACATCATTTGTGATGGCCCTGGTGATTACCTCTTTATTCTCTCTCAGTTGCAGACCCCGTATACATGGGGAAACTCTGATTGCATTTAAAGCCACTTTCATCTGGACCACAAAGAGAAGTGGTGCCAGAGGACACCCCTGACGTAGAGAGCGAGTCAGGTTGAAGGTTTTCGATCTCCTGCCATTGATTAAAACAAAGCAGTTGAAGACTGATACATAGCCGCCACCCAATTTTTGAAGCACTCACCAAAGTTCACATGCTCCAATGTTGCTAAGACAAACAACCAGTTTACCCGGCCGTATGCCTTTTCCAAATCCAGCATCGCTACTACCACTTGTCTCCTTTCTTTGTCGATAATCTCTAGCACCCCCATAGCAACCAAAATGTTTTCTGCAATCAACCTCCTTTTTACAAAGGCGCCCTGATCCGCGTGCACAAGGTTCGGAAGGTAGGCTGCCAATCTCCTTGCTAAAGTTTTTGCCATAATCTTATAGGAGACATTTAACAGGGAGATTGGGCGCCAATTGCGGACATTCCGCTTGTCCCCCTTCTTGTAAAGCAGCGTGATGACTCCCCTACACATATCTTTTGTTAAGGCTTCTCCTTCCAACACCCTATTAAACATTCGTAAAAGGAATGGTTCGACTTGCTGCCAAGTGGCTGCATAAAACTCCATTGGAAGGCTCCGTGGGAGAATGGACTTCCAACCATTGATCGACCTGTTTAGTCATCCAAGGTTTTCCCGCATGGTATCCAACTCCTATTTAGTCATCCAAGGTTTAAACATGACTTTGATCGACCTGGTCCGTGTGGGGATCCTATCCTCACCCTTCGGAACCAACCATTGTGCGATTCTCTCTAACCTAGCAACATAGGACATGACATTTGATCCTTCACCATAAGTTCTTCCACGTTTTTTAGAAGGGTTAGTTGTTGGATCAAGGTACCAGGCGTCTTCGTAAACATGAATAAGTTGTTCTCTTTGAGATACACTTATTGACGTCGTGGGTTCGTAAAAAACGACCATTATCGTTCTAGCTTTAGACCAGTTCACCGTGGCTCTGTCTATTTCATCGCTGAATGTGAATATTCCGACTCCATCCAGGATTTCGGTTACCCCAAAGTCAATATTCGTCTCTGGGAACAACCCACCGTCAAAACATAGGTCAAGAAGAGATTTGATTATTGTTGACTTGTCATTTTCCGAAAGGGCCAAAGGTCCAGCGCCTCCATTTCCCTGTCCACCACCGAACAGGGGCGGGGGGGGGGAGAGGGGGGCGAATTCATGCTGATGCGATCTAAACACACCGACTCTCGCCCCGTCCGAAAAATATTCATGTTAATCGAGTCGTCAGCTAATCTAAGCCCTAATTAGACCTATTTGAAAAGGTGTGACTAAATTAAGTTGAATAATTCGGCACGTGATTACGATTGGCTATAGGCCCTAGGGTGAGGGTTGCGTGAACACAGTAAGGTTTAGAAATTGTACTTACCCTCTCTAGGCTCACCAGCATTCAGGGCTTTCTTCTTCGATTGGGAAAGTCGCGTTGTTGGTTCCTTAATTAAGTCTTCCTCTGGCCGGTGGGGTTCATAAATTTTCCTCATCAAGCACGTGAGCGCCTAAGCGCCACGTCTATTCCGCATGCTCAACATTAAACCAGTTGTATAAGTTTAACTCCCGACCACTACTCCGCCTCCATTCCTCCTCCTCCTCCTCCGAAGGAATTTGACCCGGCCATAGCTGGAAGGCTTCAGCAGATTCCACTGAGTGTGAGCCTTGTGCCCGACTCAGTGTTAGCGGCCTCGGTTCTCCTGAACCGATAGCGCACCGTGGAGCGCACCTATGCCCGTCACAACCTCCAATGACTCTCGACAGGAGCTTGGACCTCCCTCCGTTTCCTTTTTCCTTTTAGGCCTCGTCACACTACTCGCCATCCGCCAACATTTTCATTGCATGTGGACATCATTTTGTCCAGATGCATTCGAAATCTTGGCGGATGGCGAGTAGTGTAACCGGGGTCTTTTTCTTTCTTGAGATATCATCATCGAACTGACTGGCCCTAAGTTAGGGTCTCGTTAGACACTCCTAAAAGTTCCTATTTTTAGGATTGCGTCTTGGTTGCACGCAATCCTAAATGGGACGCGGGAATCGAAAATGTGAAAACGGCGTTAGGACTCGTCCTAAAAGATTTAGGATTCCCCAGCCAAATCGTCCTAAATTTTCCAGTAGCCCCGGACCTACTGAAAAATTTAGGATTCCCGCGTTTCACGGAGTCGTCGCGTCGCGAGAATGGCACCGTCGACATGGAGGCGCTGGTCCAGGAGAGGTCCATCGGGCCGGTGGGCGGACATCGGAGGTTTTCTGGCGGTCGACGGCGGTAACGGCCCCCATCGATAGCCGTTGGCCGGTGGGGTGGAGCGCGCGGGGCGAAGCGTGGCCAGGAGGGCGGCCGTTGCAGACCGTTGGCTCGGGTGCGGGCAACGGAGGAGTCCCCACACATCTGCACGATGACACACGGAGGCGGCGTGGGCGCCAACGGTCAGTTTTTGAATCGGAGGCGCCAACGTTTGTCGTCTTCGCTGCCGGTCAACGGCATATGAAAGTCCAACGGCCTTGTCCGCGGGCATGCGAAGAGAAAGTTCAGCAGGATGTCACGTGCAAGGTCGCCTGTCGACGTCGAATTCATGGAAGATATGTAGAGGAGATTACCTCTGCTGCTGCTCGTTGTGGTCGTCTTCCTCTTTGTCGTCTTCCTCCACGTGTGCTTGTCGTGCCGGCCGTGGAAGCAACGTCGAAAGCGCAGGGCGTCGACGAAAGACCACGTCGTGCTTCAAGAGGAACGTCCCATGGCGGGTATGAAGGCACGCGCTGTTCTGCGTACAGCTGAGGGCAGAAGAAGACCTGCGACGACGGAGCCTTCACGGCGATACGACCCGTCCATGTACAGCCATCGGCCGTCGTGGGAGACGCCGCTGCCTCCCTCGGACGAGGAGCCGGAGGGGGATGAACTTCCAACGTTTCCTCTCGCCAGCGGGTCGACGCAGCTATTGTCGCAGACGGTGCTCGTAGGCGGGTCGGCAAGCAACGAACGAGGCGAGTACACATCACTCCTGCAGCAAGGCTTGGGAGACGACGACGACGACGGGGGAGTTGATCTCCGTTTCGGTTTGAGTTCTGGCGGTGCCAGGGAGGCGAGCCGCACGGTCTTCACCGCCGCCCATGCTTCCGCACGTGGCCTGCAACAGCCTCGAAGGGTGCAGACGGAACCTTCCACAGTACGTGGCGGCGCAACCGTCGCTGGCGGTGTCGGGTCTTCGCCAGCAGCCCGGCAGCATGTATCGAGTGCGCCGTCCGGGGAACGATTGACTGATAACTCGGACGTGCAACTGCTGCCGCAGCAGCGTCCCTGCGCACCAGCGGTGCACGCTCGTCAATGCTGAACCGAACAACGCCCGCGCCACCCGAAGGGAGGGACGAGGGCACCTGCAGACCACCGGCGGGTTCAAAAGCCAGTGTGGAGAACATCACTCGAGGCGTGTCAAACTTGCGGGCACACAGCAATGACGGTGACGGCGATGGCTGTGGCGGTGACGATGCCGACGAAGGATTCAGGGAGGAAGTCGAAGCGGGGGACGACGACGACGACAATGCTGTGCGGCCTGTGGGGAAGACGGGTGGGAGGAGTATAGGACGCAGCAACCGTGGTGGCCGTGGTCGATCCGTTGGCCGTGGCGGCAGAGGTGGCATCACTGACGACGGAGGGAAGTCTGCGACGTACTGGTTGACGGACGAGCAAATGCTCCTTGTCAGATGCCAGCGGTAGTAGGAGATGCACCTCGCCGGGCTGGGCCACAATTACGGCCGGATGCGGACGAAGGAGTGGAAGTGGGTCGACATTGCGAAGCGCATGGCGAACGGTGGGAGCCCTAAAGACGCAGACGACTGCATGAAGAAATGGGACAATTTGTTCCAAGACTACAAGAAGATACAGAGGTTTCAGAACATGAGCGGGCGGCCAGATTTCTTCAAGTTGTCCAACGACGAAAGGAAGGAGCACAACTTCAAGTTTCGGATGGAGAGGGTGTTGTACAACGAGATCCACTCCGGCATGTTGGGGAACCATACTATTTTCCCTTCCAACATCGCCAACGCCGTCAGTCCGGACGGGGTGCAGCTGCCCAGGAGAGGAGCGGGTGGCGGGAGTATGTTGACAGTGAGGGCGGTGGTGAGGGCTGCCCCGAAGAAAGATCTTCTGCAAGGGACTCCGACTTGAACGCATGCAGTGTTGCCGGAGGCGGGAAGCGTAAGAATGCGCTCCAGCAGACGTTGGAATCCATCGCTGATGTCATGGACCGCCATGGTGAACTGATGTCATCGACGATTGAACCGTCCAGCAAACGGCTATGCAACATTTCATCGAGGCAGTGCGACATACAAGAACGGCAGTGCGACATACTCGCGCAGGAAGTAATGGTCCAAAAAGCGCACTATGCGGCGTTCGACGAGACGCAGAGGATGATGTGTCACGCACTTATGGAGATCGCTGCCGCCATCCCTGGTCGTTCGACGATGTAGCCCATCGAATCGTTTTTTGATTATGTTGCTGCCATTGCGCTCGGAGTAACCATGAAGATTTTTTATTTTTATTTTTTTTTCATGTCGATTTCTTCTGCGTAAGATGACGGAGGCAGACCGCACAATATGGTTCTGCTTGCGAAATGGTTGCCACTGATGAGCGGAGCCGTCTGCGCTGGATTTACCGCATTTCG
Source organism: Chara braunii (assembly GCA_003427395.1). Classification (NCBI taxonomy): domain Eukaryota; kingdom Viridiplantae; phylum Streptophyta; class Charophyceae; order Charales; family Characeae; genus Chara; species Chara braunii. The sequence goes on from BFEA01000404.1 coordinate 1,117,706, forward strand.
TGGCGTGAGTCATTGTATTGGTGAAAAAGTGTGTGTGTGTGTGTGTGTGTGTGTATGTGTGTCTGTGTGTTGTGCCTGTAATGGTGTTTTTTTTTTTTTTTTTTTTTTTTTCTTTTTTTTGGCGTGAATGTTTCATATAAGGGGGGGGGGGGGGGGGGGGGGGGGGGGGGGGGATGGTTTGCCAGGGGGCTCTGCTTTCGAGGAAGAGGGTGGCATGGGGGCGCAGGCGGTATGGGGTGTGCGGGGGCGAAGGGGGGGTCCCTTCGTTTTGGTCGCAAAGGGTGTGGAGCTGTATACTTTCGCGGTTGTTGGAGGATATGACACGACAAGACAGACAGGGCGAAATCACGTGTCATCGTCGACGACGCCCTTTTCCGCTGTGCAGAAATGACATCGTGGCCGCTCCGTCTGCGAAAGGAGTGTCCACTCGTGCGCAACCCAACCCGCATAAATGCAGTACGCAGGAGGGTGTTTCTTGTACAGAAGCCCGCTGCGCTTGCTCCGTCGTGGCTCTTGTATTCCTCTCGCACGCGCGCTGCTCCGTCTTTGGAGGGTGTTTCCCGCACAAAAGCCCGCCGCTCATGCTCCGCCATTGTAGACATCTGGAGACGTGGAGATCGGCCGTCATTCTCGCCGCGCTACATTGCCCTTTCTCGCCGCGCTACATCGCCCTTCTCGCCGCGCAACAACGCCCTTCTCGCCGAGCCACATCGCCCTTCTCGCCGTAATGCTTCTCGCCATTCCCGCCCTTCCTACCGCAAACCTTCTCGCTGTAAAGCGTCGTTGACTTCTTCTTGCGAAGGACGGTTCTTCTGCGGCCAGCGGGGTCGTCATCCTTCTACCCTGCACGTCTGCGTCGTCGTCTTCTGCCCTGTCGTGGAGGCTTCTTCCTTGGCGTCGCCGCGCCACAGCACATCGCTGGGAGATAGGAACGGGGGTCGGCGAAGCGCTTCCAACTGCTTAAAGGGGGGGGGGCAAAAGGTGTCACCACATATCTGCGGCCATCATGTCGATGCGAGGGAGCGCCCATGGTATGAAGCTCGATGCCGCAGCCGCCGTCAAGCTTGTGCAGGCAAAAAGTCGGCGCCATATCCCGAAATCGAAGAAGGTGCGCTCCGGTGATGCGTCAGGAAGCGTGCATGCTCGCGGTTTCGAAGGTTGGGCGGCCGCAGCGGAAGTGTAGTCGGACGACGACTTCGAGACGGAGGAACCGCAGGCGAAGGCAACGGCGTCGGCGGTGCGACAGAGCGCTCGCCAGCGAGCTTCTGATCACAGCGCATCGAAGAGGATGCGCTCCCCTGCACCCGAGGCGCAGCAGGCGCGTGGCCGCGATGCAAGGACAGACAAGGTTGTCGTCGTCGTGGCGGAAGGCGATGATAACGAGACGTTGGAAAGACGTCGGCAGCGCAATCTTGCACAAGCGGCCGCAGCCCCGTTGATGACTACACGCCTCCCCGAAAAGGAAGTCGTGCCAGAGCGACGCGCAATTGAGGGCGAGGTGGCAAGTGCTGCGGGCGGGACTGCCACAGGGAACTTGGTCCCCGTGGCGACGGCGAGAGAGGAGGCAGCAGCTGCGGCGGCGGTGAGAGAGGACACGTGTGGCGAGAAGACAACCAATCGGAAGGGCGGCGATGTTGGTCCGAGCTGGGTGCGCAAGGAAATCATGAGCAGAGAGCTCATCGACCGCGCCGTACTCTGGGTGGATGACAAAGCATTTTGGATGACGGGGGAGGGGCGGAGATTGTACAACATCATCCACGAAACACGGGAATACTTCGTCGCCATTGCCAGCGGCCTTTCAGCGACTGCCGTCTCTCGCAGTGTCATCCTGCCGAAGTCGAGCACCAGGGTAGCCAGGATCTCCGACCATCGCAGCTGCAGCAAGCGATCTCCCGTGCGGCGACAGTGGAGAACGTGGCTTTGCGAGTCTTGCACGATTGGGTTTTCAAGTCCGGGACCTGCGCTAGGGGGTACAACCTAGCTTTCCAGTACGCACTAGAGTCCGTAGCAATGGACATCGCGCGTGCTATGTGGTACGGCGAGAACTGGTCCAACGTCGTCAGCGCGCCCATCTGCGGCCACACGATAGATCTCAACATGGACTTGCCACTGTGGTTCGCCAGCGCCCACATCGACGACAGACCCGACGACGACGATATGGCGGCGTACCAGGAGTCGACCGTCATCTGCATCGCCCAAGCATTCCGCGCGGCGGTGCAGATGGGAGCGCATATCGACAACGATTTCATCTCCTACGACCGTCTTTGTCGGGTGGCTGACTGCTTCAGACTTCTGTTGGCGGCGACAATGTGGATAATGCGCTTGGCGGGAGACGACTCCCGCAGCCACTACGAGGCGTTCTACTCCGTCAACTTGCTGGCCAAGCCTACACTGGTCGCGTCCATGCATCGCTCCTTCGACCATCGACGATCCGTCGTCCGCGCCGTGAAAGTCGTCACCAAGAGGCTTGGGAAGGAGAACCCCACGTTTGGCGAGCACCCCGACTACATCCCTCAATGGGCACCCTGCGGCATTACTTTCGGCCACGACGCCAGCTTAACGGGCCCGGAGGATTGCAAGAGGCTTGATTGGGTTGACCCCCCGATGACGACGGCAACGACGACAAGAAAGAAGGCGCGTAGGGGGTGGGGCGGCGGTTGTGATAGTCCTCGAGCATGTCCACGTGGCACATCGACGTGAGGGGCTTCACC
>BFEA01000404.1:1148005-1165947 GCA_003427395.1 Chara braunii
GAAGGGGGGGGTTTTTTTTTTTTTTTTTTTTTTTTTTTAATCGCGGCTCTCTCTCTCTCTTTGCCAATGTGTTCCGTCCGCTTTGCACGGAAGTTGCGGAAGAGATGAGTGTTTTTTTTCTGTTTTTCTTTTTCGGCAGAGAAACGAACGAGGGAAAGAAAAAGGGGGGAAACACGTCGTTCAAGTCGACATTCTATTCTACATGTATGTGGACTGCAATGTGTGCCACGTACGTACGTTCTCGGGTTTGTCTAGCATTCCGGAAATGCGTCGAAACCATTGCCAGCTTCCAGATACATATATAGATCGTTGTGCAGTGCAGCGAGGCGCTTTGTGCGCTGCGCATTTGTTGCTCCAGGGTATGAGCGAGGCCGTTAAGAAGTTAGCAGTGATTTCTCTTTTCACACGAGAAATTTGCCGACGGATCTGCCGGTAATCTGCGTCAGGTACATCTACTAAACTCTGTGTGTGAATATGCCCTGGGCGCGCGTCGAACAGAATTTTCGGCCGACCGTTCGTGACGTCTCCCGCGAATGGAAAGTACGTAATGCCATCCTTGAGCAGAGCAGAGAGGCCGCGCTGAGCGCTTCTTTCTATTCTTTTTCCCCTTTTTTTCTGCTTTTTTTTTTTACTTTCTTTTTCTTTGGAACCATTGTCAGCCTTAGGTCCTCTTTTTTTTTTTTTTTACTTTCTTTTTCTTTGGAACCATTGTCAGCCTTAGGTCCTCTTTTTTTTTTTTTTTTCCCAAAGGCCCAGCCAATTCAATTACCTAAGAAAAAAAAAAATCAATTACCTATCGATTTTTTTCTTTTTTTTCCCCCCCAAATGGCCCAACCAATTCAATTACCTGTCGAATCTTTTTTTTTTTTTTTTTTTTTTTTTATTACCTGTCGAATCTGGACAGGACGGCCTTTCAGGCCCTTTTTATTGTCATTATAGTATTACGGGGAACCCGCCGGTAGCAGCCACATCCCTGCTTAGGCCTCCAAGGAGGGAACATGATGTGAGGCCTGTCCTCTTTGCCCGTCCTCTTTGTCAATTAGGGCCTCGCTCTACTACACCACTCTATATGCATCTGGACCTCATATATGCATATGGACCTGATAGCCGTCCCTATACACTCCTGATGTTGGACTCCTCGAACGCACATGGTCCAGAAAGGCTTCCAAATGCATATAGAGTGTTGAGTAGCGGAGCGAGGCCCTCGCCTTTCGTATATATTCACCACATGACTCCACGTTATATATAGACGTTCCAACGTGAAAAAAAAAAGCAAAAACGAACAAAGAAACGAGAAGGGGTGCAAATTTAACGGATATTCCGAAGGACGTACCGGCGAATGGGATGGAGGCGATTTCGAGAAGCCAAAAATGGGCAGTTGCCGTACCCTGCTCCATGGCCCTCGCCTTTTCCTGCTCGCACGAGCAAGTTCCCAAAAGGGGCAACGGCTATAATGGGGCGCGTTATTTTATTTCTGCTTTGCAAGGGGCCATAATTGGCCGCCTGGATTGGGAAATAAATGAGGTAGTTTTTGTGACATCTGTCAGAAATACGTACCTGCAGCGTCGAGACGGCCAGGTGCGCATCATGCACCGGACGGCCTTCATGGTCCAGATACGTTCTAGTACCTTCCTGTATGTCCATTCCATATTCCAACCTCGGGAGGTAAACCACTGGGCTTAGGGTCAGATCCCACTGCCCTGGATTATTTTTTTGACCCTCGATTATGAAGATCAACGGTCAGAAATGAATAATAAGGGCTAGTGGGATCTGTATGATATACTCAGTTGACGCGATGGTCAAAGCAGGAAGTTCACTCGCTCGAAACACACAATACTATGACTATGATCACATTAGACATGACCAGACGACCAAGAGACAGGACATGACCAGACGACCAAGAGACACGACGACCAGGAGACGACAGGACAAGAACAGACCAGCCTTGCAACGAACCCGAACGTGACCGGCTGCATTAAAAATGATAATGAAACACAGCAGCTATGGTAGAACAAAATCCACCTCGGCGACCACCCTACCGCTTTCGTCTGACCGCCGCGTCAGACTCATAAGGGGTCTTTTGGAAACACTCGAGATGCGCAAAGCTTAAGTACCATTCCTACAGCTAAGAGCACCATCGAAGAAGCTATTACCACAGTCGCCCAACTTCCGTTTCCGTAGTCGACCACGTTCATTGCTAACAGTCCTAATAGTTACCAACATCCCTTCTGGAAACATTCAAGGGCCCAGTTCAACGCAGAAACTACGGGTACTACTTAGCCAGTAATACGACTCCATTTACCCACGAAGTCGCCGAGTCCCAGTATCCAGGCACTTGTCATAGAGAACAGTCGAGCACACGTCACGTAAAAACAACACCTCCACGAAAGTGCCGAACCCACTGTCCAAACCACCTATCGACAAAGCCTAAACTTCCTTATCTGGACCATTCACCCAGTGGTAACCCTTAGTGCAGCTTCTGCCAATAACTACCCCAACATCGAAAAAAAAACATAGCAATAACTACCCCAAACCTGCCGATAGCATTTCCAATCCTGAGACGCTTCCCAAATTTCCCCCAATCAGTCAAAATAGGTAGCCAGTTATCCCAAAGTCCACCGTACTTCTTAGAAAAGGACACCAGTGCAGTGTCAAAACTCTTATCCGGATACCCTCTTTTCCACAACTCGCTTTTTAAGGCGATCAGATAGGGCAGTTCCGTCCCACTCTTTGAGTCATATGCTCTTGCCCGATGCAGAAACAAGCTTACCACAGCCATTTTCTGCTGTTTGCTCGAGTAGGACACATAATCCCGCATGTTCTGAAAAATTAATCTGCCATTTAGCCCCTCCCTCTGATTTTTCATAAGTGGAATGCAGATGATCCCCTCGTTAACATCCTCAATGCTCAAAACACAACCTAAATAATCCCATGACAGTCCACTGTTCGTCTGCTCCAATATTAGTTCAGAGTCATAACACTTGGCAAATTTTTCCAACATGCTTTCACCGTTCCTCCTCGACTGCCGATCACCTTTGCTGCAGTAAACGAAGACGGAAACGTCGTCCATCAACCGGAAACCTTGAAACAACTTCTTATCACTGCCCAGACCATTCAGAAAGGTAACCTCATTGTACGCACACAATAAGCAGGCTAGGGCTGGGCTAGACGACTTGCCCATGGGAATACCAACCACCTGACGTAAACGCCGACCCGCTGCGACAATGAAAGTGTTCATCAGTTCGAAACGGACAAAGGACTGAATAACGTCAAATGACAACCCATACCAACCTTCCTCAGTTTTGCCCCTCCGTAGTTTGGCCGCTTTACCCTGCTTCCTTATCAACACACCAGTCACGCCCTCCCCTTCCCAGTAACCAACAACCCATTCAACCGCCTGCAAGATGGACTGATGAGGCAAACAAGAAAACATCTCCTCAATATTGAATGACGTACCTAACAACATCCTCCCTTTCCCCTTCCTCCCATTGATCTCAGTAATCTGTTTTAATAAACCATCGGCACTCCTCAGATTCAGATTTGACCCCTTCGGCAAGCACCATAACAAAGTGTTAATGGCTCGTGCAACCATCTTTCCACCCCGCATAGACCCTTCTGGATAGGACGGACAAATCGGTCGCCATCGCACAGTATCCTTATGCTTCGGTAAACAGTATGCTTTCCCCAGTGTGCCCCTTTTATTCCATGCGCTGACCTTCTGAAGTCCTGCTTCCTTGTACGCCACACTGCAACTCTCAACAACCTCGTCTTCATCAGCCTTACTCTGGGTAAACGCCGAATTACCAAAGAACAATTTTTTCATTCCTTCCCCATAAACCACCGAACAACACACGAAGGTATCGCCCATGTTGTGATCTAGAGGGCAACAAACCAAATTCTCCAGTAACTGCTGATACGGAAACAAATCGGATGAATTAACGCTCTTACCCACAACATTGATATCGGCAGAAAAACACGCCCTTAGTTCAGCGTCTGTATAACATAACTTGACAGTTTATTCCCCTATTCAATATGTCCTTCAACAATTAGCATGCAACATAAAATACTAGCAAAGGCATTTATCACCTTGCACCTCAGTCTAGCATTAGACGTGGAACGTAGCTTACAAGAACAGTTGATTAACCTCCAAAGATCGGTCACGCTCGGGATCAAACTTACGAAGTTGCCGAGTCACCATCGGCACCTGCTTCGCTTACCCCGTCTTCCGATACTTCATGTACTGCCGCCTGCTTACCTTTACCTTTGCAATCCTTGAATTCCCGTGTTGTACGTAACTGAGCAATCTCTTCCTTCATAACGTCCAACTTGTCGTACGTGATCCCCTCCTTTTCGCAGATACCCCGCACTTCTTCTTTCCGAAGATTCTTCAGGTCCTTCCTGACTTTCTTTAGGAACTTCTCCCTCTCCCCACCTTCCATAGTCGGACTAACCAACTTGTTAGCCCTAGTATCGGTCTTTCGCATGGAGACCCCTGCCGCCTCATCCAACTGCGGCTTCAGATTCGTCACTGGCCCTCGTTTCCTTTTCTCAAATTCCAGTTCCCTCATGCGTTCGCGCAATCTATCCATCTCGCGCTCGTCCTCTAGCTGCTTCTCCCTTACCTTCGCCAGTTCCTCTTGAGCTTACTGCCTTGCTTTAATTTCCTTCAATCTCATTTCCTGCAACAAATCAACTTCCATCCCATGTCGTTTAACGACACTACGATAGTGCTCGTCAACCACTTTCCTCGTCCCTTCCAGAGTCGAAGTCGGTACGACACGTGGTCACACCCTTGCTTGGGTGGTCGGAGACGCCCCAATCGCCAAACTCCCTCTCTTGTTACCCGGTCTTAAAGCCTCGCTTTTCCATGCTTCTGCGTCCGCCATAGCCTCCAATCTTAATCTTCTTTCTTTCTCAATCTCATCTTCCAGCGAACCAAACCACGCTTCCGATGCCATACGCATATCGGAAATTTCCTTCTGCAGCGCCTTAACTACCTCCTTGTCACTTGTTGATGTTGATGCTTCACTACCCCGCTGACTCTTCTTGAGCCTCTCGATTTCTTCTTTCAATTTACTCACTTCGTTGTCTTCTTTTTCCTTCTTCCCACCGATAGCATTACTAATCCCATCCAGCCTCGCGTTCATTTCTTTGGCAAACACCGAGTGCATCTCCTCCCGTTCACGTTTATCTTTTGCCCGTCTCTCCTCTTCCTCATTTTCCTTCTTCTTTTTAAATTCTCTCCTCCTCGTCACGAGCCGCCTTTTCACTTGCTTCATCTGCTTCATGCTTCCCCTTGATCTTGGCGATGAGTTCCTCTAGATTAGACACCCGCTGCCGAAGACCTCCTCCTCCAGAGTATCCACCATTGCAGTAAGGATACGTCGGCTGTTGTTATGGCACTGTGTTGTTCGCGTAGCTCGAATTGTGCGGAACTATAGCCATACTATTAGACACATTAGGATTGTCTAATCTCTTGTCAGGAAGTTGACAAAACCTAGCTATATGACCTAGATTACCGCAGTTATAGCAACCTGCATTTCTCGGTTGTGAGTTTCCCTGATTGCTGGCCATCTTGACAAAGGAACTCGAAGCCAGCGGACAATAGTTCAATCTCTACGACGGTTATCTCGTGAGACAAAGTATGATATACTCAGTTGACGCGATGGTCAAAGCAGGAAGTTCACTCGCTCGAAACACACAATACCATGACTATGATCACATTAGACCTGACCAGACGACCGAGAGACACGACATGACCAGACGACCAAGAGACACGACGACCAAGAGACGACAGGACAAGAACAGACCAGCTAGTGGGATCTGGCCCTTAGTGCTCATCTGTTGTAGGAGGCCACCACGAAGATAATGGTGGGCGCCTAAGGACCATGGATTGACACAATCTATGGCCCCTAGACGCCCGCCAGTCGCGTCCTGGTAGCCTTCTACAACGGAAAGGCGTAGGTGGGACCGAGGCCCTGATTGCAAAAAGGAGATCTCTGATCTGTTTAGGGAGCTGCAGGCTACTTCAGTCACCTCCAAACTCTATGGGCCTGGCTGCACCACCCTCTAAGGACATAGTCACACTAGCACTTTCCAAAATGCATTAGGCCGGAATTTTGGCCACACCTGTATGCATCTGGCCACAATTCCATCCAGAAATAAGTAAAAAAGTCCTAGTGTGGGTATGCCCTAAGTAAGGGCACCATTAGATGCATGTTTTCAAGAGGGAATCCTCCCATCAAGACTTTTTTTTTTTTTTTTTTTTTTTTGAAACACGTGCGGTGTTAGTGATGCTGATAAGAGCAGACATCACTAACACCTGGGGGGAGACTCCGCCTATTGGTGGGGAGCAGCACCTCCTGCCAGTGGAAAACGGGTCCAGCGTCCCATATACAGACTGAGTTTGATGAAAATCAGGAGAAACACAATTGGGGGTGATTCCTGCCAGCATTCATTGCCTTGGAGTCCAGGGGATTGACTGAGTAGGGTGTCCAGGGGGGGGGGGGGGGGGGGGAAACCTCTTCACCTTGTACCCAGCGCCAGATGTCTGCTGCTATACACTAGTTCCTCTTTCCCTCACCAGCTCCAATTATCCTTCACCCTACCCTTTCTAGTTAACTACCTATGTCTCTTCACCATACCATTGCGTTTCTACAAGGCAGTTGGAAGGGGGGGGGGAAGAAGTCAGGGAATTCTCCCAGGGGTTTTCGAGGGATAGCCGCATCAATTTTGGTCCATTCGTGGAATATCAGTCGGTAATCTCTTACTATCTCCATTCTCCTTTGGTCCTCCCCTGATTCCAGATGTTCCCCTTTCCATTCTACCTTGCCTATCCTCCCCTATTGGGTCCCCCAAGCCAGCTCGAGCTGAATTTCTAATTTTTAGTTGGATGTCTTTTTGCCTAGCAAGGAGTCTGATACGTGTTTTGACCCCATCCCACTTCGCAGTTATTTCTGTTTGAATCTGCAGTTGTATACTTTTCGTAAATTCGGGCCCTTCTAATGTGGCTCCCTCCATTTCAAAGGTACAGCGTCGTCTCCAGAGTGCCCAGAGTACCGCCCTTCGTCCCATTCTGAACATGTTGTCAGTGAATTCATCGAGTTGGTCTCTGACGAACCAATTCCTGTTCCGCGCGATTTTCTGCGCGACGACAATGAGGGGTCCTAAGCTGGGAAGGTTGGGCTAATTATGGGAGATAGGATCCAACGGAAAAATTGCATCGGTGTCCTTGTTCTTCTTTTTACGTCGCTTCTTTGCCCACATCCCACTACGATCAGGAAGTCGCGTCGGGCATGAGATTGGTATCGAAGCCGACACGTGGCAGGGTTATAGGATTCGTAGGACGGTAACTGAGATCGAAGCGATCTAGCTAACAGGGAATGACCTCGACCCCGGAACGCGCATCGACGCGACCCCGTCGTAACCAGAAGTCGGTCTGCGGCTCGACGGACGGTCAGCATGAACGCTAATCAACCGAATCCGAACCCACAACAGAACCCCAATCAACAACTAAATCCCAATCAGCCCGTACCACGAGCGCGGGTACCTATGGTCCCACCCGATCTTTATTTGTTCGATCCCGCTCACCACCTTGCTGGAGCATGGCTGGCCACGCTCCGAGCTCAACAGTACGATGACAACGAGGCAAAGACAAACATCCCCGCTCGATTGGGGGGTGACGCTCATCATTGGTTCAACACCTATGTGTGGATTGATTTCCCGACATTCGAGCGAGAATTTCTGAACTGATTCGACTATATCCATCCAGAACAGGCTCTGTTTATGATTAAAGATCGAGTCCAAAAACCCCTCGAGTCTGTCACCGAGTACCGAAAGCGATTTTACCGAATGTTTGTGAAAACCGAACAAGGTGAACAAGTAGGGAGAGATTTGTTCATTGATGGACTTCGCAACAGAGTGATGAGGGAGAAACTGCGGAAACAGTTCTCCCCCATCAATCACACACTGCAATAGATCATGGCGGTCGCGGAAGAGATGGAACGAAAGTTCACTGCGAGTTTCTTAGAAGGAGAAGATTATCCTAGGGAAGGAGACTCGTCCGAACTGGCAAGGGCTAAAGCTGAGCTGGCTGCACTACATAATAAGTTTGAAAACAAGGGGTTTGTGTCCGGTCCTATCACGTATCTGGAACATATTACCCCCAAACGACCAACCCCGACTGTAATCACGCGCATGCATGTTACTGTGATGACAACACCCCCACCACCGATCGAAAGTCGCGCACGATCAAATGAGTCAATTGCTATACTGGAACTGACCAAGACACTAATCAATTTAATCCAGGAAAGCAAGAAGGAACAGCGAGAGCACAACGTGAGGATAAAGGCTATGATGAGATCAATGCGACCGATAGTTGTACGTGCCGCCCCAATCCAACAAGGGTTGGCTCCAGCACCCGCTCTCGGAGGGGCCGCTGGTAATTTAAACGTCTGTTACACGTGCCATCAGTCGGGGCACATAGCCCGAGACTGCCCCCATCGACCCCCACAACCACGGATCGGGGCCGCGCCGGTAGCAGCAACTCCGATTGCTAACGGATCCGGACGAGTAGGAGCGATGATGGAAGAAATGAAAGGAGGTGGAAGTGCGTTAGCTACTACGTAAGAAGCCGCCGAACTCATCCCGTTAGATCAATACGTAGCACTTGGTTATTCGGGATTGGGCATGATCGGAACGATTAGACCCGCACCCAAACATAGGGAAGTGGCGGAGTGGAGACCTTCTCCAAGAGAAATGGAGTCGGGAGGACCTACCTTCGTCACCGGGGAAATCGACGTCTTGAACATTGTGAGGGCACTAGATCATCGGATTCCTCTTCTGATCGGTCACCTACTATCGATATCAGAACAGGCGAACGAACGCATGTTGCAACATTGTAAGGTTAATCGGAAGCGGTTCGCCCTTGGTCGCACAACATACACGAAAGCAAAAAGCCCAATACTGGACGAACACGCTACTGGAGCTTCAAAACCAATACGTTTAGGACTAATCCAGAAAGATGATCACTTCTTGCGAATTAAAACGATCCCTTGGAAATCCGCAGAATGTGACATCGAAGTATGGGGAGTCCCATATAATGCACTAGCGGTTAATGGAAGGCTAAAAATTTGGGGTTTTTCGCCGCGTCGCTACAAGCAATGTTGTCGAAACTTTTACGAACAAACTATGCAGGGTCATAATACAAACATAAAAAAACCAATCAGGCAAAAAAAAAACGAAAAAATCAAAATCAAGAGTACTATAAAACCCTTTTCGGAGTAGCTTTCGGAGTTCGCCAAAGTTGTTTTTGAGTCTGTTGTTTTTGCTAAGTTTTTTGTTACTGCTCCAAATATGGCGAAACTGAATACAGATATACCCTAAAGCATATATATAACAGGCAAAAAGAAAAACCAAGAAAAAAGTAATAATTCAGGAAAATATGGCAGTTTCGGTGAAAAATTCGCCAAAATTCGTCGAATTTTTGGCCTTCCATTAACCGTTTTTCGTATAATGCCATTATCGATTTCGAAGCAACTGTTTTAGCTATCTCACTACGGGTAGTCGAAAGAGCAGGAAGAAAAAAAGATTTGATTATGCTTACGAAAAAAGATCAGCTCGTTTTAGCAGATGAGGAAAATATCAAAACAGTGGGGCGGATGACTAATGGTGTTTTTCGATTGGGAAAGGTGTATGCCCTGGGAGACGTCGTAGTATTAGACGTAAGCACTTATGACGTTTTTTTTGGCCCACCCGCTCTTATCGCCTTGCGTGCCAACCTGGACTTCGAGAAAAGATCGATTATCCTCCGGAATACGGGAGGGAAACCGTACGCCATACCCATGAGACTGACCCTTCGTACCACGACTACGGTAGCCCCTCGAGTTTCGCCGATGATGGCAGGAGCTCTCCGCGTGATCACTTGGGAAAGCCCCACGAATGATGAATAGTCATTAGATGATGAGGACAGCAGTAACGATGATGATAAGGAGATTTTGGAACTAGCGCAACAACGCATCTACTACCCTGTGCAACGAGCATGCATGAGACCGTTGAGCCTAACCAATCGGAACTCACGGAGAATACAAACAATGATCCTGGGTGAGCCTCTCGTACAGATATCGCGGATGATCGATTCTTTGGAACCCCCTCGAACCCTGTACGAAGACACCTCCCCTCTCCTTGCACGATATAACGACAAGAGGCACTTTTGTGATATCACGACCCTGCCACGATCTCTTCTATCACCTGCAAAAGAGATACGATTGCGACGCTTAGGGGCGGAGGCCAATTCCTTGGAACCGCCTGAGCCTTCCGAAATTGGGCTCGGGACTAAAATCGCGACCAAACCGCTGCCATGGCAAGACATTCGCGATGGAATGACCCCGAAAGAATACATGGCCATTCGAGAAGAAGATGCGCAAATGATGGGTACGGTATTTTCTTGGCGATTAGATAATTCTTTCATTTCCGCACCACCACCCGAAAACGCCAAACGATTAGGCACCAAACAGATTGACGTGGAGATATGGAACCAGTCGTACAAGTTGCACGTGCCTCACTACGTACCTGATGAGATTCATCACCTAATCGCAGGCATTCTAAAAGAACTTAAGGGAGCGATTAGCGTGACTTACAGAGACATTGGATATAGTGACAACACGAAATTCAGACTGGAAACCATCCTCCCATCCACTGTAAACCCTATAGGTATTCCCTGGTGGAACGAAAGACAGCCCTCCTGCGGATTCGAGAGTTCGAAGCTAACGGATGGATCGAGCCTCCTACGGGGCCATGGTCATTCCCGATAGTGTTAGTACCGAAGAAAAATGGGTCGATTCGCATCTGCATCGATTATTGCAAACTGAATGATATCACGATCAAAGATGTGTATCCCCTTCCCCGGATTGATGATTTGCTGGATGTGATTGGGTGTGCTAATTATTTTAGTAAATTTGATATTCGTCACAACTTCCATCATATTTTGGTTAAGGAAGAAGATCGACCAAAAACGGCCTTCGTATTGTTTGAGGGCACGTGGCAGTGGGTTCGGTGTCCTATGGGGATTTGCAACGCGCCTGCTACGTTTCAGCGGGCTATGAATGTGACGTTTCAGAACTTCGTCAACAAGACGAGGTTGACTCAAGGAATGATAAACTTCTGCGTCATCGTGTACATGGACGATATCTTAGTTTACTCGAAAACCTATCATGGGCACACACAACATATCGAGTGCACGTTGGGAGCCCGGGGAGACGCTGGGTTCAAGATCGCGCTCGAAAAGAGCGAGTTTCTTCTATCGGAGATCTCGTTCTTGGGCTACGTGGTGACGCGGGGAGGACTGCGGCCAGATTCGAGAAAGGTCGCGGCGGTGAAGGATGCCTTCGTTCCCACATCACTGACGCAGGTTCGAACCTTTTTGGGACTGGCGTCGTACTATCGTCGTTTCATCAAGGGATTTGCCATGATAGCAAACCCTCTGACGAACTTGCCGCGGAAGGACCAGCCTCTCAGTTGGGACTCCGAGTGCGAGCAGGCCTTCGCTACCCTCAAGAACGTCATGGCTAAGACGCCCATTTTGATCTGGCTGGACCCTACAAAGCAGTTCATTCTCATCACGGACTGGCAACCGGAGGCAATTTCCGCCATTCTAGCGCAAAAGGGGAACGACGGTCATGAACACGTCATTGAATACGCATCACGCATGGTGCCAGACGAGCGGAGGAACGATTCGGCCCCGCAAGGCGAGTGTTATGCCGTGGTCTGGGAATCGAGCACTTCCATCCGTATCTTTACGGAGAGAAGTTTCTTCTGATGACTGATCACGAGCCGCTGCTGGCTCTGAAGAGGCTTACTAACTACACAGGCATGATTGGGCGTTGGGCAGTGCGCCTGCAGGAGTAGGACTTCGACATCGTCCATCGGAAGACGGAGAAGCATGGAAACGCGGACGGGTTGACACGTCTGCATGACCAGCTAAGGTACCTAAAGGCGAAGAAATCACCCCGTGGAAGGAACCGGAATCGACAAACGGACCCAAGTACAGATAGGTGGCAGTTCTTCCACGTGGCAAGAAGCAGACAAGTGGCAATGGAGGACAGAGGTAATCCTGCTACACCTCTCTCTCCCCTCTCACCTTCGTCTCTTCTCTCACTTCCCGACAAATATCTGTACTTGCGGATTCAATCCTACTGGTATTTAGAACTGCCACGTACAAATTTTGCTACCGATATTGTCGTACGTGTCGAGAGTCATGGGCACTACCGATATTGCGGTGCCCCCTGGACCGAATAGCCGTGAATATTCAATCCTACTGGTATTTGTAGACCACTTTTCAAAATGGATCGAGGCATATCCGTGTCGTACGCGACAGGCAGCTGAAATCTCGCGATACGTCAACCGTTTTCTCGGAATGCACCAGGACACAGAAGAGATCCCGATCGATAATGGGGTGAAATTTAGAGGGGAAGTTTTGAGGAATCTGGTCCTACATGGCGTCGCCATTCGGAACACTTCTCCCCAGATGACACAGTCTAACGGGCTAGTGGAAAACTCAAATCGGGTGATAAAGAGTGCACTGCGGCGAAATATCGCGGCACAAGATCCGAGACCCTGGCCCGATATCGTAGATCACATCCTGGCGGTCCATCAGGGGACGCCTCACGAATCGACGGGTCTAACCCCCTTTCAATTACGGACCAATAGTGTGCCTTGCGTTTCGATACTGAGCCTCCCGAATGAATCTTCGTTGAACCGACGACCCACGAGGGCCACGGTTCGGGACAAGGCCAAGCGACACCTAGAACTGATGGAGCAGTCCCTTCCCCGATTAGCCCAAAAACGCCGGCGGATGACTGAGTTAGCCCAAGGCCGACAGGTCCGTAGCTACGAGGCCTGAAATGGGAATGCGGGACCACGGCCCCAGTATAAGTTAGGGGACATCGTGCAGGTGAGGAGATGTGCTTGCCAGGGTAAGCTAGCGCCACAATTCTTCTGGCGATTTCGCGTGGTCGAAATCGGTTCGAACGGAGTGAACACGGTGCGGCTCATGCCGGAGGTCTCCGACAGCCGATCAGCTCGCCCGATCACTCGCCACGTGTCCTATCTGCGACCTCTCTCTTCCTCTCCATCTCCACCTTCGTTCGCCCCCTCCTCCAGTACGGGAGAGGACGACGCCTGCCTATCGACCTCTTCTCTTTCTCTGTCCCCTTCTCCTTCTGGTACTCCGTCCCCACCGCCATCGCCATGAGTTTTTCCTTCGAGCAGGCTCTTGGCGAGCACATGCTGGCACCACGTGGCGATATTTCGGCGATCACCCAAGTCCATCATCCGCGGATCAGTCCGAATCTTCCTCGATTTGCGCAGTTCTTCAACACCACTGGGGTGTACGCGGTGGCAGAGTTTCGTTTTGCGGCCCATAGCCAGACACTCGTGTTGGTCGAGGCATCGGCCTATCGACGACTTTCGGCGCTCAGGATCAGCCACGTGTGTACCATCGTCGTCTTCAGCGGGGATATCAGCTCGCTGGATCCTACAAGGCATACGGCCATCCGGGCATCACTAAGGGAGTGGGGTGAACAGTTAGCGCAGGTGTGGAGCCGGTGGCTTGCGTGGCACGACGACAACCTCGTCGTCACCAACAGCGTCGACGTCGGCGGGCTCCGCACGTCGCGACACGAGCCGGCGGTAGCGCTCCTGGAGCTCGTGCCTTTTCTGCGCCCTCAATGAACCAGTCCCAGATCTCAACCTTTGCCCTCCCCTCTCTCTTCCCTACTTCTGGCAGTCTGCTCTCCATCCCCGTCTTTGTTTCTGTATCCAGCCACTCGCCGTTCCTCTCATCGACCTGAGATATTGGGAGTTGTCGTGTGAGCAGTACCTCGCTCTTTCGTTGTGCCCGGTGTCGTACCAAATACCCTTACAAGGGTATTTGGCGTGTTTTCAGCAAGTTACACGGTGAACGGTGCAGCCTCGCCCGTCTGACGGCGCACGCGAGAGGAAGTTTGGGTCTTCACGTGGGTGAGCGCCGCGCGGGGTATTGACGGCAAGGCGCAACCATGCGCTGCCTGGGCGTGTGCGGCGTCGCAGGCTAGGGAATGCGCGACGCTTATTCCCGATTTTATTATTTATTTGTTTATCTGTTCGTTTTTATTGTTTCTTCCTTGGTATTCGAGGCCGTCATTGGACACGGGTCGCCGTCGCCAAGGACCTTGGGTGCGCCCCTTGTTCGACGGGCCCGCGTGTTCGGGGTACTGGCGAAAGTCCTTACCACGCCGTTGCTGAGAAAACACGGCGCGGTCAAGGTCGAAGTTTGTAATTGCACCCGAGGCAGAAGGGCCGGTAAGGCAGAACGTATATGGCCTTCATTTCGGGCCCAGTGAGGTCGCGTGGGGGTGTGTTGTGTCCATGGGGTTACCGAGCGTGCGATTTCTGGGTCTGCACCAAAGTCACCCCGTTATGGTATCACGGGGAGTATCGTGGCCGCCGCGTCCGTGCTCAGGCCTCCTACAAGGAAACATGCGGGGGCCGCACCCCCCCCGAGCAGTTGCAATACCTGCCGCAGCAGGTGGGTGGTACCGGCCAGGGGTCAGCCGGTAGCATAAGGGCCGAGCCTGTTCGATGGGCCAGCTGCTGTGCCTCCCCTCCTGTCCCCTCCCCCTATGAACATCAGCGGTTTCGCTTAGTGTCACTCAGGGGGATTGTCGGGTGCTGAGCTAGTGGCAGCGGGCATTCGACAAACGGAGCGGACGGGCAGTGCCAGGCAGCAGCGGGAAGAGAGCGCAGCGGGCGGTTGCATAAGCAAGGCAGAGCAGCGGGCGGACGGAGTAAGGCAAGGTCGGGCGGCGTCAAGCAGCAGCGGGTAGATGGCGCAGCGGGCAGAGAGCGCTGTGGGGGCGGAAGCTGAGACGGAAGGTGTAGGAAGTAAGGAGCGGAGCCGACGGGGTGGCAAAACGGGCAAATGAACCCGGGCGGGAAGCGGTGTCGGGTGCATTCAGACGAAGACGGAGATGGCGGAGGGGAGAATCCATAGCTCGCTTGATCCCCTTCGGATCCGGGTGGGAAGAAGTGTAGGATGGCAGAGGAACGAAGAAGATGAGGGGAGGATAGTGAATCTCGCCCGTTTCCTGATGAAAACGGGCGAGCGAAGAGTGAGTTCGGGGGTTTTGAAGGGTTGCGACAACGAATCCGAAACTAGATTAGTAGTGCGAAAGTTGGTGTAGAAAAAATTAGTAGAAAACATTGATGCGCGGAGATGGCGCGAAGTGAAGGACAAGAAAAATAGAAAGAGTTGATCCCGCTCAATTCCTAACAAAAACGAGCGAAAGAAGGGGCGATTTTGGGGTCTCAGCTCCTGGCGAGTCGATTGGTGGGGTTCAAATTGATGGTAGATCGCTGGGCTTGGCACTACAAAGGTAAAAGGCTGCGCTGCTTGGGGGCGGGTTCGAGAAGTAGATGTATCTGGCTGCCTTTTAGCGGGAGATTTGTTCTCCACAGGCAGCTAGGCACAGGCACCACGCGCGACAAAGGGTAGGCAAGAGAGAGAGAGAGAGAGAGAGAGAGAGAGAGAGAGAGAGAGAGAGAGAGAGAGAGAGAGAGAGAGAGAGAGAGAGAGAGAGAGAGAAAAGAAGAAGAAGTGGGCACGGTGTCGAGCGAATGCCTACCAGCCGGAGGCTTTTTTGAAAGCAAAAAAAAATATTTTTTCCCTTTTTTTGCTGTTTTTGCTTGGTTTTGACGTATGCGTGCATGTGGGTATGGTGTTTCGGGTGTCCGGGTCTTCATACTAACCTTTCGATTGGTTGGAGTGACGATACAAACCTTGGTCGCGAGCGCGCTCGGACGGATCATAAAAGATCGGAGGTTTTGGTGTCAAAATCTGAAAATGCGGGGCGAATGATGTGCATCGGAATGGGCTTTTGTCGGACCTAAAACGGAGGCCCGATGAAGGCGCTAGGCCTCGGTTACGAATGACCGCCGGGCTACCGCGGGTGCACGTGGCGGGATTTGCTTGCACTGCGGTACCGAGAGATCGGGGGAGATGCCACGACCTTTGTCATGCAATACGGCCGACACAATTCTGATACGGCGACCGTGCAAGATCAAACGGGATAAGACGCGCTGACCACAGAAGGGACCTGGGCGTGTCAGTTGTACAAAGAGGTCGGTCGGTCAATCGGGAGCCAGCGGCCAACGGTTTGGGGCTCCGTATGAGGGTCGAGGTGAAAGGAGAAAGTGGTGATCTGGAACAGCTCTAATTGCCGAGAGGGGGGGCAAAACCACACGAGGAGGCACCGGCGGGGTCCTCGTGCCGCTGACTCCACCTGGGTGCTCAGCTGAGAGTCTGAGGTAAGTTGGGAACCCCATATTTATGGGAGAAACAGAATGTGGGTTTACACGTCGACAGAGCGAAAATGGGGAACGGGATCCCGGGCAAGGACAGGTGGACTGTCGAGGAAAGGGAAGGGAGGATCGAGAAAGGAGGGGGGGGGGGGCGCCACAGAATGGGGGGGCTGGGCGATCTACAGTTAGATCGCTACGACGTCTATGGGAGTCAGTATGCTGGTCGTACCCTTCCGAGGATGTGAATGATTAGGCAAGCGTCCGCGGGATCTCAATGGACCGGAGATCCAGAATCTTAGTGGGGTCCTCAGCGGCACGGTTGCAGGGCTGGCTCGCAAGGAGGGAAGCCCCGCGATGACTAGCCAAGCTTCGGTGTCACCACTCAGGGAAGAAATTGGGGCGCGTAGGGGAGAGGGATCCTGTGCGGGAGTGCGAAGACGAGTGATTGGCCGATAAAGGAAGTAACTTGGATTGAGCGAAGGCCGTTGGCTGAGAAGGGTCGATAAAGCAAACTACCCGTGACATTGGCCAAGGACGGGGGAAGGGCGCGATCGCTCGAATATTTGACAACTGTCGAACTGCTAGCCTCAACAGTCGCGATTAAAAATTTGTGGCTAGAGGAGTGAACAAAATCCAGATGGGGAGTCAGATCGTGACCAGTTTCTTGGCAACCAACTGCGTCAGCAAACTGTACTTGGACCGGGGGCAAGGGAAAATCCGTCCCTGCCGCGGGTAAGAAATGGAGAGGGGGCAGGAGAAGTGGGAGCGGGAAAGACGTCGGAGGTACTTCGTTTATCAGGGAAAAAGGGTGGCAAAAAGGGAGCTTTATATCTGACAGGGGGCGACTGCGTAGGGTGGGCCAGAAGGCAGGGTCGAAGCAAGCGTGGCCAGCTCTGCGAGGGAATGGAAATGACGATAGAGTCACTTCCGGATCCTAACTGATCGAGGACCGCCCTGTGGCAGCGGTGCGTGAAAAGATGCACTTGGGCCGGAAAACGGGGGAGGTGCGGGAAGTGAGAGGAGACAGGGCACGCGATGAGCGAGAAGCGGGGAATTCGATCTCTGTCACAGTCTCAGAGCAAGCAAGTAGGGGGGCAAAAACCGCTTGAGGCTTTGAAGGGCGGGGCAAATGAAAATTTTTTGAAAACGAGATGTGCAACTGAATCTTGGAGTTCGTGCTTGGACAAGGGTGCATACCGAGCGGGGAGCAGAAAGCTAAGCTTGAAGAGGAGAAGTGCTATGAGGGCAGTATGGCGGGAAGGTGAAAATTTTGACGAATTTGATGAATTTTTTGTGAAGGTGGGCGGGTTAACGAGAGGTACTTGATTGGCTGATTGAAAGGAGGGGGGGATCACCAGGCGCGCAGCCGCGGCAGGGCAAAAGGGTATGAAAGAAAATGAGACAAAGGGAGCGGGAGAGCGTACGTAGGGAGTATTGGCGCACGAGCAGCGCACGGAGGGGCGAGTTTTTTTTGGCTGCACTCGGCCGCAAGCCAGCGTCCGGAGTAGTGGACGAGGGGGAGAGGAGGAGAGAGCAAGAGAGGAACGAGAGAGAGAGAGAGAGAGAGAGAGAGAGAGAGAGAGAGAGAGAGAGAGAGAGAGAGAGAG
>BFEA01000404.1:1169739-1186829 GCA_003427395.1 Chara braunii
CAAGTGGTCACCATACGTACTCGATCACCCCTTCGGGCTTCGGTTTTCTTCTTCACGAGAGTTCACCCAGAAACATGACTCAGAAAGAGAAATCGAACTGCAGCAGACTTACACTAGCAAGTGGTTACCATACGTACTCGATCACCCCTTCGGGCTTCGGTTCACTTCTTCATGAGAGTTCCCCCGGAAATGAGACTCCGAAAGAGATGTCGAACTCCAGCGGGATAGCGAGCGGCCATCATACATGTTTGGTCGCCCTCTCTTTCTCTCTCTTTCTCTCTCTCTCTCTCTCTTTATCTCTCTCTCTCTCTCTCTCTCTCTCTCTCTTTCTCTCTCTCTCTCTCTCTCTCTCTCTCTTTCTCTCTCTCTCTCTCTCTCTCTCTCTCTCTCTTTCTCTACTGAAGGAACGCCTGCACGGGCCGCGCCAACAGGGAAAAGGTTTTCGGACGCCCTCTCTCGCCGGAATAGCCGACGTGGACGACGCTCGCTTTCTACTTCTCGACTGGGAAGACTATCGACACTTACTGTCCATCGGGGGCAGGGAGCTCCCACCAGCTTTTTCTTCAGTTACCGCCCATAGATAGGCTCGCCATCCCCGACGTGGAGCCTGATCGACTTAGATGACGGYCAGCGCCCACGAGCGCCAGACCCTCCTCCCTCGAACGTAAGCTTGAGCTCTGCAGAGGTCCTCCGGGTCGCTTCTAACGAGAGTGCGTGCGGGCGCTCCCTCACCGAGCTACGCTATTTGCTCCTCGTGCCTCARAAGTGCTGTGGATTCTCTCGGTCGCGAACGCATGCGAGCGCAGTCCCCAGGGGTGGCCCGCCTTGCTCCGGGCGCCTCAAAAGTGCTGCTGATCTCCCGATCGTGCGTACTCCTATCTCGTGCGCCGCACGCATGAGCGTGCTCCGTGCAGGATCCCCTCTCGAGCGCGTGCGAGCCGCTGCCTCTTGCACGACTCCGGTGCGTGACGACCCTCTCTCCCTCTCTCTCCCTCTCGCAGCATGCGCAGCCGAGCCCTTGTTCGTGCGCAACACGCGTGCCCTGCCCTAGAGCTCTCTTCTCGCAGCGCTAGTGCCGAACACAAGATTTCACCTAAGTGCACGAATACTCGCCTCCGGGCGCTTCTTCTCGTGCGCCTCCCCTTTTTGTCCCCCTTCCCTTCTTATATACCTTTTTCTCCCTCTTACAACGATCCTTCCTCCCTCCTCTCTGCCAATCCGCGTTCCCTTCCCTCCTCTCCCTTTCGTTCTCCCTTTTTTCCCACTCTCGCGCCAACCATTTCGTCAAATTTTCGGGTTTTCGTAATGCTTTCGTTAATCTTCCAATCTCCCGCTTCCTCCTCGAAGCTCGCCCCCCCCGTTCTTTCCTCGACTTACTCCTTGCCTCCGCGAGATCTTCCCTCCTTTTTTGTCGCTCAAATCGCTTGCTTTTCTCCGCCCTCAAAAAAAGGAGCCTGCTCGTATTTAGGCCAAGTCTTCGTCCAGGTTCATTCCCAGGAGCCTTCCCCACGCAAATCCTCTCTCCCCCAAACCATACTTCGGAATTTTTTTTTTTTTGCTCAGCCGCCAATATTTCGTGAAATTTTCGTAGTTCTCCGCCTGTGACCTCAACTTGTATGTATCTCCCTCCTCGATCCGTTCTTCTTCCCACCTCAGCCAGTCATGCTGCCTCCCTCCTCATTTCTGGATCCAGAGGAGTCCTGAGCGCGCGCGCATTCCCGTTTTCGTACTGTCCAGCTCGGCCAGCGAATATGGAAATCTTGGTGCACTTCTTGCAGTGGTCATCCCGATCAGTCCCCGTGCATCTAGCTCACTTTTTTATCTCGGTGCGTTCTTGCTCCCGAGGGTCCGTTCGCCTGCCTACCATTCTCTCCCACCCACAATTTGGCTTTTCACGCTCCCGCCACGGTCAGTCTGTTCGTCTTCTTTCTTGGCATGTCTTCCGATCTCGGTGTGTCTCTGCTTTGCCTATGTAGTTGTGACTCCGGAAACGGTTACCAAGAATCTTCCTTGGCCGCCTCCCCCCCCTTCACGGCAGGGCGCACCTTCGTGATGGTCGCCACCCCTTCCGAAACCACGATATCTTACTCAATCCGGGCCTTGTCCCGTGATTGCCCGATGTTGACGCTTGTGTACTTCCCAGCGTCCAATTTTTCCACGGTCCCCCCCCTTGACTGTACCATTTGACGACATTGTCGCCCCCGGCGGCCTGCCATTGGCACCTGTCCCCCAGAACTGGCGCCCGAGATTCCAATTTCCTCGCACTCTGAGCGAACCCACCTGCGTTTGTCGCCCAGCCTCGCTTTTTTCTTCGCACTTAGGTCCGCACCGGCCCAGCCCGTGACCCCTCATTGGCCACTTTTATCCCGGCTAGTCCAAACGTCAGTAACGACCAAAGAAAAGAAGACCACTTTCCCCCTTTTCCTCGTGCGAGCACCAGCTCCTCCCCAAGACTCGCAGCCAGTTCTAAGAATCGCCACGTGGCCGCTTCCTCACATTGCTGTAGGCGCTCTCTGGTGCGATCGCAGTATCAGAATAGCGTCGGCCATCATGG
Organism: Chara braunii; assembly: GCA_003427395.1. NCBI lineage: Eukaryota > Viridiplantae > Streptophyta > Charophyceae > Charales > Characeae > Chara > Chara braunii. The sequence goes on from BFEA01000404.1 coordinate 1,172,294, forward strand.
CGTCTCACTGGATCTCCCGGTACCGCAGATCAGGCTAGGCACGAGCAGACCTCGCCACGTACGCCCGCGGCCGCCCGCTTTTCATCTGACCGAGGCTCATCCCGATGCACATCGTCCACCCCGCATTTTCCGATTTTGACACCGAAAACTTCAAGCTTTTAGGATCCGCCCGATCCCGCTTGTGATCAAGTTGTCGTCGCCACTTCAGGCCATCGAAGGGTTAGTGAGGAGGCCCGGAAGCCCGGAAATATCATACCCACACGCATACATACGTCAAAACCACGCAAAAAACAGCAAAAGGGGAAAATATTTCTTGTTTTAAATAAAGAAAAACCCTTCGGCTGGTGGCCAGCCGCCCGACAACTAGCCCACACCCCATTTCTCGCCGTCCCCGGCGAGCATTTCCCAATGTATTTCCCCTCTCCTTACTTTAGTTTTCCCCATTTCCCCTGGCTTCCCCCTGTTGCCCCTTCCCTTTCTCCGTATACACGCCCCCCGATGCCCGTTTTCCTTAACCATGCCCGTTTCCCCTAACCATGATACAAAATTCCTTCCGGCGTCACAACATACCGCCCTTTTCCGACTCATGTTTCCCTAACTATGGTACATCCTTCCCTTTGGTCCCGTGACACCCATCCCTCTCTAACTATAGTGCAACCACCCTTCCCAGGACTAAGACTCACGGCGCCTCATCCTATGACCGTCTCCATCTCCTTTTCCTCTTCTCGAGCCTCTCTCTCTTCCGTTTCCTCTCTTCTCTTTCCCGTTTGATTCTTGAGGCACTCCTCCTCTCTCTTAGCCTGCGCTTCCCTAACCGGTCGGCATCCTCCTCGTCTTCTCTAGGTCTTTTCTTCTTCCTAGGGGTTTTTGGTAGGGAAGGCTTCCGAAGCTTATACCCCTTCCTCGGTGGGCGAGACGAGGCCCCTTGTTTGGAGGTCTCCCCTTTTTCATGCGTGATGGTCAATTCCGTGCCGAGCGCTTCTTTCCCTTTTCGTCTTGGGTCCTCCCCAAGGGTCCCTTTCGATCGGAAGATCTTGAGACGAACCCCTGCGATAGGGTCCCGCAGCCTACTCCCATCTAACTCCGCGAGCATATAGGTCCCCTCATCCAACCTCTTTAGGACCTTATTCGGTCCCATCCACCGGTTCGCCAATTTCCGGCTCCAGGTCTTTTTTAGCGACGAGTCGTACATCAGTACCATGTCGTTAATCCCTATTGGCGTCTTTCGGACCCGCAGGTTTTCGTCCCACCTATCTTTCCCTTTCACCCTTTCCCTCTCGATGTTGTCACCCGCCGCGGCTAACCCGGCATCCAAGTTCTCGGTGATTTGCTGGATCCGCGCTTCCAATAGCTCACCCCTAGACATGTTGGCCTTCCATGAGACACTTGTCCAAGTGTCAATGTGGAACTCAATGGGCAGGGGACAATGCCTACCGAACCAAAGGGTGTAAGGAGGGTACCCATTACTCGAGTTGACCGTGATGTTGTCTGCCCAAACTGCGTACCGTAAATACTTAGGCCATTGTTCTGCGCGACCCTTGCACCACTTTGCTAGGGCGTCAACGAGCGTCTGGTGCCCCCTTTCAACCGGCGCGTTGCTTTGGGGGTGATAAGCGGTTGTATAGGCCGCCCAGATCCCTGCCTTTTCTAATAACCCTTTTACCTTTTGGCTCAAGTACTCAGCCCCCCTATCCATGACTATTCTCCCAACATACCCATACCGCGCGATATACTCTAGGAGAAAATCACTTACCTCCTCCGCCGTCTTCTTCTTGATGGCTTTCGCTTCTACGAATCCGGTGAGGTCATCCCTGGCGTTGATTATATATCGAAGCTCGCCAACCCCTTTCGGCATGGTCACCAAGTCTATATGGACCTTCTCGCCCGGAACCGTGGGAAGCGACGGAACTAAGAGTTCTTTGTATCGAACTGTCGCCCTCTTCTGGCAAGCTTCACAGGTCGAACAGTACTTTTCTACTTCGGTGTATAGCCCGTCCCACCAATATAGCCGGCGGACCTTATCGAAAGTGCCTTTAATCCCCTTGTGTCCTCCAACGGCCCCATCATGCAACTCTTTTATGACCACCCTTCTCTCCTCCGGATCGCACAGCACCCTCATGGGTATTGCGAATTTGGTGGGTCTTTTGAAGAGGTGGCCTCCTCGCAGGCAATATCCCATCGCCTCTTGCTGGATCTTTTCAGTCCCTGTTTCCGTACCAGCCAAGTACAGTCCTATGTCTCGGTACTTTCCTTCGTAGAGATTCGCGAGAAAGGTCCTTGGGCCCCCTTCTTCCCCTCGGCTGCCCCCAGCTATTTGCGCTCTATTTGCGGCGACTTTCATTATTGCCTCCCCGACCATTGCCTCCTCTTCCTCCTTAAGCCTAGGCAGGTCCTCCTCTCGGATGGGAAGACGGGACAATCCATCGGCGAACTGGTTTTTGGTCCCCGATATCCTCTCGACCCTATAATCATAAAGCCTGATATGGATCATCCAGCGTGCGATGGTCGAATCCGTCAATGAGAAATTCTTTTGGAGGACCGCGGCCACTTCCGTCGGGTCCACCTTTAGGAGAAAACATCGTCCGTACAGGTAGTGACGGAAGGCTTTCAGGCAATGCAGTACCCCCAACACCTCCTTCTTGAATTGGCTATAATTTCTTTCTGCGGGGTTCAAGGTACGGCTCTCGAATCGCAAAGGTCTCTCTCTCCCTTCCCCATCCTTTTGCAACAGGCGACCCCCCACCTAGTGAGGCCCAGCGTCCGTGGATACTATAAACGGGCGACTCTCTTCGTCTTCAAAAAACGGGACCCCTAGGACTTCTCCACCTTCGCGGAACTCCCCCTTCAAGGCTTCCATGGCCGCTGTTTGTTCTTCTCCCCAAACCCATCCTTCCGATTTCCTGAGGAGTCTTCTAAGGGGTTCCGCCTTCTCTCCATAGGCTTTTATGAAGATTCGCCAGTAGCCCACAACCCCTAGAAACTGTCGGACCTCCATTATGGATTTGAGTGGCGATGGCCAAGTCATCAACTTTACTACTAGTAGTTTCTCGGGATCGGGCCTCCGCCCCTCTTTATCGCAAATGAACCCTAATATCTTGATGGAGGATACGCCCCAGCGACTCTTAGTCCCGCTTACCGTGAGGTTCGCGTCGTCTAGTTTCTCAAGGACGTCTCATACATCTTTCATATGGTCGGCCACAAACTTTCTAACCCCCGGGAAAACCTCTGTCTCATCCTGCTCGACCGACCCTTTTATCGGGAAATCATCCAGGAAGACCTCTACCTTCTCCGGTATGAATTCCTTGAGGACCGCGATCATGGCTCTTTGGAACATGGCTACCCCATTCGTCCAACCTATTGGTACCACCATCATTTGAACCAGCCCTAAGGGTGTATGCATGGCGGTCATGTGCATGTCCCTGTAATCTAAGGGAATCTCGTCGTACCCTGAGAAAAGATCGCAAATAGAGTATATCGAGCGACCCGCGGACCCTTCCGCTAGTAAGTCGGCCTCAGGTATAGACCCCACGTCTCTCACGGTGACTACATTGGTCCGCTGGAGGTTCTGGATCCATCTTAGTTTGTTGCTACTTCCCTTCCTTAGAAAGAACCACTTATTGGAGTAGGCACTCTCGCAAGGTTCCGCGGCGAATGTCCTGATCTTTTCCTTGATGAAGGCCACTATCTTTTGTTTCTCCTTTTGAGCATACTTCCATTGAGGCCTATCCTTCCAAGGGACGTGGGGGACCGTGTGGATCCGGGCTGGCTCAACATACCTTGGGTCGATTCTCCCTCTCTACGAGTCATCAAAGGCAATGGCCTTGTCGCAACCCCTTCAGGTCATTGCTATGAACTCTTTTTCTTTCTCCGTGATATTCTCATCTCCTATATCCATTTTGGTCAGTCTATCGGCCGTTATCCTTTGCCTCTCCGTCTCTTTCCTCTTCCTGATGATATCGCCTATCTCCTCTTCCGATATCGTAGCTTCCCCCGTTCTATCCCGGCTGACCGTGACGGGTTTCACTTTTTCCGCCACGGTTTTGTACTTCTTAACTCCGCCGGCTAGGGGGATCCCTCCAAAAAAGACAAACAGACGCACCCACCGAACTCCTCTCCCTCGTCCTCCTTCTCGTACCCCATGCCGTTAATTACTATCCTGTCCCCCACGTCTTCGGTCTCCAATTGGTCCCCCTTGGGTCCTCTACCCGTCAAGGGCACTTCCTCTAGACGGACTTGATACACCCTCGACTGGGCCCCCTTGCGCCTAGTAAGGCTGGTCCGGTTACGTTCATCTTGAGCGTCCACGGTCTTTAGGACCACTCTGATTCCATCAAGACTTTGGATCGAGAGAGTTTGACTTCCATCCGGCAAATAAACTGTGGTTGCATGTACCGCGCTTAGCCAAGTCCTCCCAAGGATTAATTCGGAGGAACATTCTTTTACCGAAAAGATCAGTACCGTGGCCTCCACACCAGCTACCTCAATTACGGGGCTATAACACACCCCTTCCGCTGGTTGCAGCTTGTTATCTGCCACCACCATCGACATTGACACCCCTCGGTCTATCTCTAGGCCTAGTTCTCTCGCGATGGAGTCCCTACATACCGTAGACTCGGACCCATTGTCCACTAAGGCCCTCATCTTTTTCCCACTTACCACCGCCTGGAGCTGACCACTCCCTAGCACGTAGAACTTCTTGGCCTCTTCCCCCGAGAAGAAATTGACCGGCAGCTCCTCCATGGTAATGCGGGTGGCCTGCACTTCTTCCTTGGCGGGACCTTCCACTAACACCGTTGGCGCTACCGCTAGCGGGACTCTCACCTTCCTTATGATACTTAGGAGCTCCTCTCTGGCACTTTTGCTTGTGGCCAGGTACTCTAAAATGGTGCACTGCATGGGCTCCATCAGCGTTTGCCTAAGGGGTGCTACCGTGTCTATCTCATCCAAGGTGCACTTCATTTCGAACTTTTTGGGGCCCCTTTTCTTAGGTGATTTTGGCGAAGTGGGTTTTTCTTTCTTCTCCTCCACTGCTTTCGCATCGGTCATTGGCTGGTCACTGTCGCCGCTTTTCACCTCTGTACTTTCCGTCACGCTCGCTTGGTTCTCAGATGTCTCAGCCCCGACCTGCGTCCTCACCCTTAGGCAGAGCCTCTCCTCCTCGGCCTGTGTATCTATGAACTTGATGCTGGATACTTGGGGTTCCCTAATGGACAACCCTCCCGGTGACTCCACCATTTCGATGTGAGCCGCGCTGGAGGAGCCCCCGACCTCCGGCTTCTTCCCTAGCCTAGCCTCTTGAAGGGCCACCCTTTTGTCCACGTTCACCTTCATTGATGGATAGAAGGAGACCACCTCTCCGCTATCTCCCCACACAACCCACTTGTTTTCATTCAACTTGACTACTCCCAATCTCAACGCCTCCGTGAGATAAGGGCAGTCCCTTCTGATGTGGTTTTCTTCGTTGCAGTAGACACACCCGGCCCGAGCTTGGGGATTGTTGGGAAGCGGACCCCTTTGTGCTGTTGCCGCTATGGGCGCAGGTGGAGCCGGTGGCGGCGGTGACGGAGGTGGTGGTGCTCTAAACTCCGGTCGCGGCCCAGGGGCCCTAGCTTGAGGGGCGTCTCCCCACCTTCCATCCCTAGCATCCTTCCAATGGGAGGTTCCCCAATCAGAACCGCGATTCCCCCCTATCTCCCTGTCGTTTCTCCAACCTCCCTGACCACTTGATTCGTTCCTCCGTCCGGCAGGCCGGTCTCCCCACCGGGGACCAGGCGGAGCCGGTGGTGGTCTATCGCTCCCTCTTGGACCATCGTTCCGTATCCCTCGCATGTTGCGGAGAGCCATGTCCAAGGTCTCTTTCATGTATTCTCTTATGTCTACCCCTCCCCATGTGAAAACCACTTCGGTTACTTTCTCGAAATTTACAAAATCCCTCGGGGTCTTTTCAAGGACCTCCTTCCTCTTTTCTTCAGGCAGATGTAGCATGAACATTACGCATCTGTCTACTTCGGACAGCATGCCCCTATCCACTAGGGTTTGGGATAAGCGCTTGAACCTTCGGGTGAAGGCTACCAAACTTTCCCGTTCCCCCCTTGTAAGTCGTCGCAAGCCCTCTACGGTCGGGATTAAGTCATCACAGGCAAAAGTCTGTAATAGGTTCGCCCTTAAGGTCCTCCATCGACCGTCCGAGGGGTAGATAGCCCGGATCGCGGTGTCCAATTCGGGGTCCGAGTGCTGGATAAAATAGTCGATCCATTCCCTTTCGGAGAATCTCTTACAGTACTCGTAACTTTTCCATTTCTCCACGAACCCTGTCACATCTCGTCCATAAAAAAAAGGGCCTCCAGACCCAAGTTGACGTCATAATAGGACACCCGTCGGTCGTCATATCGGCGAAAATAGGGACCTTCCATAGGTCCATCGGTTGCCGGATCGTACGGCTTGTACCACGAGGGATCGGGCTCCCCTACCGGGCCTCTGGGTTTTGATGGCTCCCAGGGGTCTTCCCCGTAGCGACCCCGCTCATCCGGCCAGTCCGCTTCCCACCGAGCGTGGTCCTGCCCTCTAAAACTCCTCCGGGCTTCCATCCCTTGACTCCTGCCCGTTATCTCGCCAGGTGCCCAAGCCGCTGTCGGGACAAAAACGTCTGTGAGGGTTTCTGCCCGAGGGTTTTAAGGTTGGACATTGTCCAACTTTTTTCGTTGAGGAACATGATGAGATTGACGTTGCCAAAGTTTGTTCAGACCAACCCTATAACTGAGAGACCTAGAGCCCGACGTCATTGACGTGTGACGTCGTTGACGTTTGATCAAAACAACAAAAGTTAGCAGTACGACTTGCCGTCCGCGGTACCCCATAAGGCCGCAGTGGTGCGCGGTCATGGAAGACTAGAGCTACACCTAGTCCACCTAAAATACAGTCGCGCGGCTTAACAGCCGCGCGATTCAGAACCTAGGTAGGCTCAGAAGAGGGGTGTGCCGGGTATCAGGGCCGCAGGCAGGCCGGGCTTGTGAGGCTATGGGCAGGCAGGGCCTGCAAGGCCGCGGAACGAGGGACATTGGCTGGGCCAAACTCTTCTTATAGGAGAGTTGCTCCTATCACTGTCGTGATAGGAGCTAGCCCAGCAGCTACCACACTAAACTCTCACCCGACAGGTACCGGGATCGAATTTGACATGCCAGCCTACTGGTCTAAGTTCCTTTTGGAGTTGCCCTGCTATAACGCTGCCTGCGCGATCGGTTCTGGCCGTCCGATCGCACAGATCGCACGACCCAGATCGGGCGTGCGTTTCAGCATGGCCCCTTCGCAAGGATGACACGCATAAATCGCGATTATTTTTTCCTTTGTTTTGTTTCCCTTTTTTTTTTTAGTCCTTAGGACTCGAACCGTGGTCCTCAGCGCAACACTCGTGGACTAGCCACGAGCTGTGACCGTTGGCATAAGCCAACGGAAAGGGAAAAAAAAAAAAAAAAAAAAACGAAAAACGAACTAAGATGAAGTGCCACTTGGCACACCTGGATGTCACTGGGGCATTTCAAGCCCCAGTGCTTTGACAATGCCTGCCCGTTTAAAACGAGAAGCTATGGGCCTCACTACACCACTCTCGAAATGTGAAGAACGAGAGTGAATCGTCCGCTAGGATATGGAAAGATACACGACCATGATTTTTGTCTTTTGCCTATCTTAGGTAGATTTCTTTCTTTTGTTTTTTTTCTTATTTGTTTTAGATTTTGTCTAGATTTTTATTTTTATATTTTGTTTATATATTTTTTTTGTTTTCTTTTGAGTGCCCGTTCGTTTTGAACGAACGGGCAACTCAAGAGCTCGACTGTGCCACACTGTTTCGTCGGACTTCCACCGACTCATCAGGAGGTTGTACCCCGACAGTCAACTGATCGGGGTGAACCTTCAGCCAGAACACGGAGATATACACTCGGTGTGTGTGTGTGTGTGTGTGTGTGTGTGTGAGAGAGAGAGTGAGAGCGAGCGAGAGAGAGAGAGAGAGAGAGAAAGAGAGAGAGAGAGAGAGAGAGAGAGAGAGAGAGAGAGAGAGAGAGAGAGAGAGAGAGAGAGGGGAACCCACTACAGAGTGCCCGTTCATTGGAAACGGGCTGCTCTCTTGAGCTGCAGCGCCTGTATCAGGCGCCCATTTGCACCAGATACAGACGCGGGACAGGGGAAAGAAACCCCTGTTGAGCTTGACTCTAGTTCGACTCTGTGAAATGACACAAAAGGAGAGGCTGCTCGTTTTGAAAACGAGTTGCCCCATCACCAAGAAACGAGGGGGAAGGGAAAAAAAAAAGTGGTCACGAATCTAATCGCGACGCGGGTCCAGATGCAGGGGGTAGAAGCTTCTGGGCCCTAAGTTGACAGCAGACTGTTGGATTTCAACAGTCTGCTTTACTTGGCTCTATACAGCCATTTGGGGCTGCGTCTGGGCGGGGGTAGCGGCCTGATGCATTACCGAAGCTTGGAACTTGGTTTCCCTAGGGGAACATCAAGTTTCTCAGCCCTTGATCTCTTTTGAGATCAAGGGCCAGGCTTCGCTCCGAGTTTTGGCTGGGGGCAAAGCAGCTGCCCTCAACCTCCAGCTAGCTATAAAATAAGCCAGCAGCCAGCCGCCAGCCAGCCAGCATTCATTTGTGGCTCGTGCTGCTGGCATTACGCTTGGGTGAATGCTGGCTGCAGGAGAAGGGGCTGCTAGTGGAGTGAGAAGGAGCTGAGTGGAGGTCTGCAAGAGGGTGAGGGAGGAGAACTGCTGGAAATGGTCATAGCTGTGGAACACAGCCATAGCCGCCATCTCAGCGAGGTGAAGAGAGAGAAAGAATGTCGGAGGTCTGCAGAGAGCATGAGAGTGAGGGCAGCCATAGCTGCCGCTGCACTTGGTGGAGCGCATGGGAGGGCTGTTCGTTCAGCACAGCGACGACAGCGGGTTATCGACAGTAGTGTGGAAGCGCTGCCGAAATTTTGCGGCAGCGGCTATGCTTTTTCGACGGTGATGGGGAAGCCCTGCCAAAATTTTGCGGCGACAGCTGATTTTTTCAGCGGTGACATGGAAGCGGTGCTGAAACTTAGCGGTGGCGGCTATGCTTTTTCGGTGGTGACGTGGAAGCGCTGTCGAAATTTTGCGCGGCAGCGGTGTTCCTTTTAGTGGTGGTGTGAATGTGCTATCCAGGTTTTACGGCGCCGACGACAATTTTGAGAAGTGTCGTCAGGAGAGGGTGTGCTTTGAGGTGGTGTTGACGTTATGTTGTCCGCATATTGCGGCGGCGACGCCTCGACACCGTGGTGACATACTGGTACTGGTCGCAAGTGGTGACAGCGCTGAGGCACTGAGGGAATTCCGTGTCAGTGGGCGATGCTTGAGGGAGTGGTGTGGATCACTTTTCTGACAGTCTACTGCGGTGATCTTCTCATTTGGAGTGTGGTTTATACGGCCTTCTTGAGTGGGCCGTTTGCTATCTTTGGTTCAGCTTCACTCAAGGTCAGTAGAATGACTCAGATTTCCCTTCACACCTATGTGAACCCACACTTGCTTGACCTTGTTCTTTGAATGTTCATTGAAAATAGAGGAAGTTGTGTTTTGTTTGCACGTGTGAATGGAAGTCTGACATGACTTTGGGACTGCATTGCTTTCTTTTGAACTTGTTGTTTGATCTGGTGTGCAGGTAAGTAGAAGGATGCTTGAAAAATGAAGATTTAATCATGTTAGCGAAAGTGAATGGAATGATGATTGTTTTCTATTTTTTGCTTGCATGCATGGATCGGACGACAGCAGACGACGAGAAACGCTGTGATCACACAAAGGGGAAGAAGTGAATTTGACATAGATTTTTCCTGAGGTTACCCATTCTTTCTCGAATGAACCTCTTTGTCTATGCCCTTCCATCTGAATGATTTTTCTTCTCTGTGATCTCCTTCTTCGTCTAGGTTCGCCGTTGACGTCAGGCGATAAGGGCTGACTGTCTGATGTGGTAAATGCATTTCCTTTCCCTATGAGGCATCTGAGGCGGGGGKTCGTTGCCTCAGGGGCCGACCCTGTTAACGACTCGGAGTGGACCGCTTAGGCGGGGRGATACCATGCTGTCGTGGTGGAGCCAGCCYGACTTATGAGATCCGAGGTTCGCTCGGGCGAGGACGAGGGGTATCCCAGACCACCTCTTAGGGGATGGATGTGTGCTATTCACGGAAGGCGTTAAGTTCTTGACGGCTCACGCTAAGAAGAACCGCTGTAGTTTACCCTTCTAGTGGCCGTCTTAGGAGTCACAGACGAATGGGGAGCTGGCGCCATAAGAAGCCCAGCTCGTGTTTTCACTAGCTATTGACGGAGTGCGACTAGGCACTACCTTCGCAGATAAGGTTGCACCATAAGAAGTGCAAGTTTTGGACGATCAGACTAATTGACGGAAAAAATGTAACTAAAGCATTGCCTTGAATATGTTTATATCGCAGACTGGTAGTTCATCATTCGTGAGAAAGAAAAAGTAATCATTGCTTAGGAGGACAAAGCGACCAACAAAATTTGAAAATGGATCCTTGACCTTAATGAGTCATTCAACGTTCGGTCGTTCAAGTCGAGTACCGACTCGTATAGTGGTAGCCGGACTATTTGCAAATGACATTCACACCAAAGTTATAAAGGTAGTGATGTCATCGCTAGAACAGTGTGATCCTAACTCTACTTGAGGGTTGGGATGTCCGCATTTCTTTGCTTGCAGTCAGCATGCGGTGGAATGAAAGAACTTGGCAACGCATCTCATCAAGTCGAAAAAGTCGTGACAGTCCAACCGTCTGGCAAGTAGAGCGTAGGTACTTTAGTCGGACGCCTTCTGAGCTTCGCATCGTGTATAAGTCATGCTTTTGTCCTTTTGTTGATAAGTGAGGTCCGAAGRCGAGTCAGCTYATATGTCTCGTCGTTGGATGAAAGTCAAATCAATCCTTGTCAAATTGATCGGGGCGAGTGGTGTGCACGATTGTATTACATATAGGTTGATTTCGGAAGATAAGTCAACTTGCGTTGACCTGAGTCTTTTTTTTTGAAAGGGTTTGTCTGAGTGACTCTTGATTGTCTTTGAAAGAAGGGACTAGGATTGATCGAGATTTTCTTACGCTTGGAGTATCACGTCGTAGTCGACCGACGTCGGTCCGATTCCTGGGAGATGAGCGCCCTAGGGACGGGCCACGTTCGGATCCACTTTGGCGTTTAACCATGAGTACCTATGCTACAGCGAACGAGCAAACGCCCTCGGCCGACCTACCTCTGCAATTGCATTATAAAAGCCTTCGCATGTGGGTCGGTAGCTCGGCGGGGATACGCCCCTAAGGGTGGTGACAGCCCCTTAGGGAAGGTAAGTTGTGCCCCGTGAGAACCTATCCTGTCGTAGGGGACCGCGGGATGTACAGCTGGCGCACTCGGCCGGAGCGGCGAAGGGTCGGCGCGGGTTACCGTGCCGTCCCCGAGTTGTCTTTAAAAGGTAGAAAAACTAAGTTTCTCCTGTGTGACGAGGCCGGGAGGGCCCTCGCTCGCGCGAAGGCTGATGCGCTCGACAGGTGGCGTTGTTGCCGGGGATAACGGCAAACTACCGTTGTCCCTGGTGGAACGACACTCGGGTGATATAATTTTCATCAATGGATATTAAGTAAGTAATTTCGAACAATTTTATCATGGTATATGAATATATATATATTGCTGGGTATGAATGTAATATTCCTATTGATGTATCTGGTCATTTCATTAATTACTCAAGTTAGGTATGGTGTGGGGAATATTAAGAGCGTTTGGGTGGTATGTCAACCATAAATTGATTAAGGTTTTATCTTACAGTTTTCTGTAATTTCAGTCATTATTGTTGATTTCTTTTGTAGTATTTGATGGTTATTGCTGATTGAATCTATGTGAGTTGTTAAACAATTATTATAGATTTCGACCTTGTATGAGTTTTTGTATGAGAGGTGAATTGATTTTATTCGAATTTCTGTTCTTGTTCATTTCCTTGTAATGAGTGTTTTATTGTTATCATGCCTTTATGAAATTTTGATATGATTGTGAGACCTTGTGTATTTGGTTATGAATGTGATTTTGTAAGTACGAGTCTAAGGAGATGATGTGTACTTGAGTCATATGCCTGCGCGTTATCCGTCAGATATGTGGTTCGATTATTCATCTTGCCTTATGACTTGGTTTTGTGCTAATTGTCATGAAGTGAGGAATCCTAATGTTGTGAGCCCAATAGGCGGTAGTGAGGCCTGCGCCGAAACTTTGTTCCTGGTCCATAGTGGGATGTTTTCATCTTTCCTTTCGGGGAGGATGACTACACTCTCGACGAAAGGGAGGAAGGTGTTGAGATCTTGATTGGGATGTTGTTTGCAGGGTAGGCGACTGTTCTTGTCATGAGGGACGGAGTGATTAACCGACCTTCTACAAAAAATGGTCACCTTRCCTCCATAGTCAAGACTTAATCAACCTTGGTTATGTAAGGTGGGGCAGTTCTACTTTGTTTACGACGGACTAATCAGGGTCTAAAGCACTGGAATCGGAGGGAAAGTGGTGAGGCTCGAGTCTAAAGCGGGGCTTGACGTCGAGATGTTATCCCTTGTGGATTACACCACTCCTCGACGCATTCACGAGACATGAAGGAAATAAGTCATGTATGACAATTAAGTTGGAGTGGGAATTAGCCGGACTGGACAAGGACTTTTGGAAAGGGTGATTTCTCTCTGGGATGGTGACGGCACATGCTGTAGTATAGTGTGAGTATCCTTGTGTTTCGTGGGAGGCCCAGGTTAAACTCCTGGCAGCGAGAGACATGCTGAGGTGATGGGAATGCATCCCCATGAACACGAGAGACCCAGGTTAAATTTCTGGCAGTATGTGCTGTACGGATGAAAGACCCGCAGGCGGTTAAGCCTGACAAGACCTAGACAGGGGGTTATAACCTGAAGAGAGTCCCATCAGGGGGATAAGCCTGACCCATTTATGAGAGACAAAGGAAAGGATGAGTGACCGCCAGTGGGATGATGTTGGGATCATTCTTCTAAAATGTTCTTGTAATTCCTCAGGTTGGGTAAAGCCAACAGTGGGTTCCAGATTCCGGGGAAAGACCTGCCAGAGGTTATTTCAGGCCCCATTCCAACCCGTGACTGAATGAAAGTGCTTTCAAAGGAAGGTTCGAAGGAATTATAAGGCTTGAAAGTAAGCCTTTGTTTGTTGAAGGCTTGAAAGTAAGCCTTTGTCTGTTAAAGCCTTGAAAGTAAGCCGTTCTCCGTTAAAGGCTTGAAAGTAAGCCTCTGCTATGTTTGAAAGTWAGTCAATGTTTGAAGTATTGCAGGTAATGAAATATGCATGAAGTATTTCATAAAGAGTATCCAGATGATTATAAGAGGARGGAAAGATGAACGACGGAAACGTCGCTCGTCACGAATGAGTATGTAAAGTCTGGATAAATCCCAGATATATTGTGATTATGTGATATAATTGTTGAGGACTTATAAAAGCTTCCCCGTATGCTRTTTATGGTAAGCGAYGGGGAYGTCGCTTAATGGGGGCGGCGAAGGCTGTCGGGACAAAAACGTCTGTGAGGGTTTATGCCCGAGGGTTTTAAGGTCGGACATTGTCCGACTTTTTTCGTTGAGGAACATGATGAGATTGAYGTTGCCAAAGTTTGTTCAGACCAACCCTATAACTGAGAGACCTAGAGCCCGACGTCGTTGACGTGTGACGTCGTCGACGCTTGATCGAAACAGCAAAAGTCAGCAGTACGACTTGCCGTCCGCGGTTCCCGATAAGGCCGCAGTGGTGCGCGGTCATGGAAAGACTAGAGCTACACCTAGTCCACCTAAAATAGAGTCGCGCGGCTGTTCAGCCGCGTTATTCAGGGCCTAGGTAGGCTAAGAAGAGCGGTGTGCCGGGTATGGGACCGCGGCGCATGAGGAATAGGAAGTTTTTCCTCTAGGCCGCAGGGGTTGACGCCGAGYCAGGGGGTTGCTAGGCCAATACCGATGCCACCCGGCCATCCAGGCATGCAAGGCCACAAGCAGGCCGGCCGGGCTTGTGAGGCTATGGGCAGGTAGGGCCGCAGGCAGGCCGGGCTTGTGAGGCTATGGGCAGGCAGGGCCTGCAAGGCCGCGGAACGTGGGACATTGGCTGGGCCAAACTCTTCTTATAGGAGAGTTGCTCCTATCACTGTCGTGATAGGCGCTAACCCAGTAGGTTACCAAAACAAACTCTCACCCGGCGGATACCGGGATCGAATCTGACATGCCAACCTACTGGGCTAAGCTCATTTTGGAGCTGCCCTGCTATAACGCTGCCTGCGCGATCGGTTCTGGTCATCCGATCGCACAGATAGCACGACCCAGATCGGACGCGCGGTTCAGCATGGCCCCAACGCAAGGATGACACGCATAAATCACGATTTTGTTTTCCTATGTTTTGTTTTCCATTTTTTTTTTAGTCCTTAGGACTCGAACCGTGGTCCTCAGCGCAACACTCGTGGACTAGCCACGAGCTGTGACCGTTGGCATAAGCCAACGGAAA
>BFEA01000404.1:1187194-1204284 GCA_003427395.1 Chara braunii
AAAAAAAAAAAAAAAAAAAAAAAAAAAAAAACCGAACTAAAATGAAGTGCCACTTGGCACACCTGGATGTGACTGGGGCATTTCAAGCCCCAATGCTTTGACAGTGCCTGCCCGTTTAACACGGGCAGCTATGGGCCTCACTGCACCACTCTCGAAATGTGCAGAACGAGAGTGAATCGTCCGCTAGGATATGGAAACATACACGGCCCATGATTTTTGTCTTTTGCCTATCTTAGGTAGATTTCTTTCTTTTGTTTTTTTTCTTATTTGTTTTTTTTCTTATTTGTTTTAGATTTTGTCTAGATTTTTATTTTTATATTTTGTTTATATTTTCTTTTTGTTTTCTTTTGAGTGCCCGTTCGTTTTGAATGAACGGGCAACTCAAAAGCTCGACTGTGCCACACTGTTTCGTCAGATTTCCACCGACTCATCAGGAGGTTGTACCCCGACAGTCTGCTGATCGGGGTGAACCTTCAGCCACAACACGGAGATATACACGCGGTGTGTGTGTGTGTGTGTGTGTGTGTGTGAGAGAGAGAGAGAGAGAGAGAGAGAGAGAGAGAGAGAGAGAGGGAGAGGGAGAGAGAGGAACCCATTTGCACCAGATATAGACCCGGGATAGGGGAAAGAAACCCCTGCTGAGCTTGACTCTAGTTCGATTCTGTGAAATGACACAGAAGGAGAGACTACTCGTTTTGAAAACGAGTTGCCCCCTCACCAAGAAACGAGGGGGAAGAGAAAAAAAAAAAGGGTCGCGAATCTAATCGCGACGCGGGTCCAGATGCAGGGGGTAGAAGCTTCTGGGCCCTGAGTTGACAGCAGACTGTTGGATTTCAACAGTCTGCTTTACTTGGCTCTMTACARCCATTTGGGGCTGCGTCTGGGTGGGGGTAGCGGCCTGATGCATTACCGAAGCCTGGAACTTGGTTCCCCTAGGGGAACATCAAGTTTCTCAGCCCTTGATCTCGTTTGAGATCAAGGGCCAGGCTTCCCTCCGAGTTTTGGCTGGGGGCAAAGCAGCTACCCTCAACCTCYAGCTAGCTATAAAATAAGYCAGCAGCCAGCCAGCCAGCATTCATTTGTGGCTCGTGCTGCTGGCATTACGCTTGGGTGAATGCTGGCTGCAGGAGAAGGGGCTGCTAGTGGAGTGAGAAGGAGCTGAGTGGAGGTCTGCAAGAGGGTGAGGGAGGAGAACTGCTGGAAATGGTCATAGCTGTGGAACACAGCCATAGCCGCCATCTCAGCGAGGTGAAGAGAGAGAAAGAATGTCGGAGGTCTGCAGAGAGCATGAGAGTGAGGGCAGCCATAGCTGCCGCCGCACTTGGTGGAGCGCATGGGAGGGCTGTTCGTTCAGCACAGCGACGACAGCGGGTTATCGACAGTAGTGTGGAAGCGCTGCCGAAATTTTGCGGCAGCGGCTATGCTTTTTCGACGGTGATGGGGAAGCCCTGCCAAAATTTTGCGGCGACAGCTGATTTTTTCAGCGGTGACATGGAAGCGCTGCTGAAATTTAGCGGTGGCGGCTATGCTTTTTCGGTGGTGACGCGGAAGCGCTGTCGAAATTTTGCGCGGCAGCGGTGTTCCTTTTAGTGGTGGTGTGAATGTGCTATCCAGGTTTTACGGCGCCGACGACAATTTTGAGAAGTGTCGTCAGGAGAGGGTGTGCTTTGAGGTGGTGTTGACGTTATGCTGTCCGCATATTGCGGCGGCGACGCCTCGACACAGTGGTGACATACTGGTACTGGTCGCAAGTGGTGACAGCGTTGAGGCACTGAGGGAATTCCGTGTCAGTGGGCGATGCTTGAGGGAGTGGTGTGGATCACTTTTCTGACAGTCTACTGCGGTGATCTTCTCATTTGGAGTGTGGTTTATACGGCCTTCTTGAGTGGGCCGTTTGCTATCTTTGGTTCAGCTTCACTCAAGGTCAATAGAATGACTCACACCTATGTGAACCCACACTTGCTTGACCCTGTTCTTTGAATGTTCATTGAAAATAGAGGAAGTTGTGTTTTGTTTGCACGTGTGAATGGAAGTCTGACATGACTTTGGGACTGCATTGCTTTCTTTTGAACTTGTTGTTTGATCTGGTGTGCAGGTAAGTAGAAGGATGCTTGAAAAATGAAGATTTAATCATGTTAGCGAAAGTGAATGGAATGATGATTGTTTTCTATTTTTTGCTTGCATGCATGGATCGGASGACAGCAGACGACGAGAAACGCTGYGATCACACAAAGGGGAAGAAGTGAATTTGACATAGATTTTTCCTGAGGTTACCCATTCTTTCTCGAATGAACCTCTTTGTCTATGCCCTTCCATCTGAATGATTTTTCTTCTCTGTGATCTCCTTCTTCGTCTAGGTTCGCCGTTGACGTCAGGCGATAAGGGCTGACTGTCTGATGTGGTAAATGCATTTCCTTTCCCTATGAGGCATCTGAGGCGGGGGGTCGTTGCCTCAGGGGCCGACCCTGTTAACGACTCGGAGTGGACCGCTTAGGCGGGGGGATACCATGCTGTCGTGGTGGAGCCAGCCTGACTTATGAGATCCGAGGTTCGCTCGGGCGAGGACGAGGGGTATCCCAGACCACCTCTTAGGGGATGGATGTGTGCTATTCACGGAAGGCGTTAAGTTCTTGACGGCTCACGCTAAGAAGAACCGCTGTAGTTTACCCTTCTAGTGGCCGTCTTAGGAGTCACAGACGAATGGGGAGCTGGCGCCATAAGAAGCCCAGCTCGTGTTTTCACTAGCTATTGACGGAGTGCGACTAGGCACTACCTTCGCAGATAAGGTTGCACCATAAGAAGTGCAAGTTTTGGACGATCAGACTAATTGACGGAAAAAATGTAACTAAAGCATTGCCTTGAATATGTTTATATCGCAGACTGGTAGTTCATCATTCGTGAGAAAGAAAAAGTAATCATTGCTTAGGAGGACAAAGCGACCAACAAAATTTGAAAATGGATCCTTGACCTTAATGAGTCATTCAACGTTCGGTCGTTCAAGTCGAGTACCGACTCGTATAGTGGTAGCCGGACTATTTGCAAATGACATTCACACCAAAGTTATAAAGGTAGTGATGTCATCGCTAGAACAGTGTGATCCTAACTCTACTTGAGGGTTGGGATGTCCGCATTTCTTTGCTTGCAGTCAGCATGCGGTGGAATGAAAGAACTTGGCAACGCATCTCATCAAGTCGAAAAAGTCGTGACAGTCCAACCGTCTGGCAAGTAGAGCGTAGGTACTTTAGTCGGACGCCTTCTGAGCTTCGCATCGTGTATAAGTCATGCTTTTGTCCTTTTGTTGATAAGTGAGGTCCGAAGRCGAGTCAGCTYATATGTCTCGTCGTTGGATGAAAGTCAAATCAATCCTTGTCAAATTGATCGGGGCGAGTGGTGTGCACGATTGTATTACATATAGGTTGATTTCGGAAGATAAGTCAACTTGCGTTGACCTGAGTCTTTTTTTTTGAAAGGGTTTGTCTGAGTGACTCTTGATTGTCTTTGAAAGAAGGGACTAGGATTGATCGAGATTTTCTTACGCTTGGAGTATCACGTCGTAGTCGACCGACGTCGGTCCGATTCCTGGGAGATGAGCGCCCTAGGGACGGGCCACGTTCGGATCCACTTTGGCGTTTAACCATGAGTACCTATGCTACAGCGAACGAGCAAACGCCCTCGGYCGRCCTACCTCTGCAATTGCATTATAAAAGCCTTCGCATGTGGGTCGGTAGCTCGGCGGGGATACGCCCCTAAGGGTGGKGACAGCCCCTTAGGGAAGGTAAGTTGTGCCCCGTGAGAACCTATCCTGTCGTAGGGGACCGCGGGATGTACAGCTGGCGCACTCGGCCTGAGTGGCGAAGGGTCGGCGCGGGTTACCATGTCGTCCCCGAGTTGTCTCTAAAAGGTAGAAAAGCTAAGTTTCTCATGTGTGACGCGGCCTGGAGGGCCCTCGCTCGCGCGGGGGCCGATGCGCTCGACACCACATCTGCCTCTCTCACGGCCTATCTACGCGACCTACTTCCAGCCTCCACCGGCCTTTCTTCTCTAAGACCCCTTCTACTCGGGCCCCCTTCCTCTTCTCTTTGGAGTGGCCGACACCCTCCCCTATCTCTTGGGAATTCCAGGGCTTCTCCCATTCTTGCGCCCGACAAATCCCCCCACCGAGATTCTATAGGAAGGCCCCTCGAGCCCTCGGTTGCCCCCTCTCTTACTGGCATTCTCATTTCCAATCGAGATCTCGGGCCTACCAAGCCCTCCCTTTCATTGGTGACCGTCTCCGGGACCCTTTCGACCCATCTTCTCCCCTCTCTCAAGTCCCTCCTGTCTTAACACTCCTCTTCTTCTCCCCTAAGTGGCCGATACCCTTGTCTATCCCTAGGGAAATCCCGTGTTCCCTCTAGCCTTGCTTCCGCATCCAGTAGGTCTGCCCACCAGGACTCCACCGGAACGCCTCTTGTGGCTTCGGCTACCCCCTCGTTTACCGTCACCCGTGGCCCCACATCCCTGTGCACTCGCACCTCTGCGCCAGCCCTTTGCCCCTCTGCGGCTTGTCTCTCTCCCGGAGCCATTTCCAGGACCCCTTCGGCCCTATCAAGCGTCTCCTTCCCCTCAGTCATTTCTTCCACTACCTTGCTTAGACTGGCCCCCAATTCGGGGCTCTTCACTATCCCCCTTCGTTCAGTGGTTTCCGGTTGACCAGGGAGACCAGCCCCCGCCTCACTCTCCATGCACCCTTACCCGCTACTTCTAGTCGCCTCCCTCACTACCATCCGTCACTACCCAGCTCGCCCTACTCACCACTGTCTCTGTTACTTCCCGAACTCTTCTCCTCCTCTGTTCCCTCCTCCTCCTCACTAGAATCCTCGTCCGCACCGTCTCTTTCCGACTCCTCACCGGTTACTGTCCACCAAGAATCCCTCAGTCTCGTCTCCTCACTGGCGGCCAATGCAAGATTAGCGACCTCTAGGTCCGAGATGCCTCTAATCCCTTCTTGCGCACATTTCCTAATCAAATCCCTTTCCACATCACCAGGCTGCCTGGAGAATAGAGGCTTGATGAACTCCCCAACACGTGCCAACCACTCGAAATCGGTGTCTTCTCTCGACTCCCAGCACTGGGTGAATAACTCGTGTCCCCCT
Source organism: Chara braunii (assembly GCA_003427395.1). Taxonomy (NCBI): domain Eukaryota; kingdom Viridiplantae; phylum Streptophyta; class Charophyceae; order Charales; family Characeae; genus Chara; species Chara braunii. The sequence goes on from BFEA01000404.1 coordinate 1,192,330, forward strand.
TCCTCGCCCAGTAGGAATTTTTCTATCACTTGACTCCTCAATCGGACTTTCCTCGCAGTCTCGTCGTCCTTATAGAGTAGTCGATAGGCCCAGGAAGGGATATTCCAAGTCCTTCCGTGGCTTGCTCTCGGAACCTCTTCCCTCCCTCGGTATTCTACCTTATCAAATACGGGTCCCCCGGAACCGACCCTTCTCAACCTCTATCCTCGTTCTAGGGCTTTTTCGGCGATGCCTAGAGGGTCTTTCCCTTCCGCTAATTCAGTTGCGAAGACTAGCTGGGCGTCAGGGGATAAAAAGATTTCCGCTTTTCTAGTGCAGTCGTTCCCGTCGGAGGCCACTAAGAACTTGACCACCATCTCCTGCTCGTAAATCTCAAAGAACTCGGTAGTCACATCGCCTTCTCCTCTAATCCTAGGAAGAGTCACTCCATATTTCCCTGCCCACGTAAAAACCCTCTCTATGGTGCCGTAAGGGTCCCCCCTTTCGTATCTAATCATAGGGGTTCTCACCTTACGCCTGCTAACTGCTCGGCGGCCTCGACCAAAGAGTCTTCGCACCTAGCTCGACCAGTCCCCCTATCCCCCCTTAGGGTTTGGCGCAAAGCCTCTTCGTATTCGCTCGTCCTATCCCAAAATCGAGTTTCCACAAGGTGTGTCCTAGACGTTAGTGGCGTTTCTAGACACCTTGAGTCCTCCTCGAACTTTCTCTCTACTTCCAGCAAAGGCTCTCTCCAAGTCCTCGAAAATCTCACGCCACTCGCGTTTCTAATGTGGACCGAAAAGGTAGCCCGTGTGGTCTAGTTCCTTCTCTTCCACAAAGCCAGCCTCCGGACTTCCACTAGAAACTCCGTCTCGGCGCGGACTATCCGGTCCCCCCCCAATTCCGGGTTAAGCTCGGCACCCCCCTCGATCCTAACCTCGCTCTCGTCCTCGTAGGTCTCTAGTTCCCAGCGAATCCTGTTTGAGACGAAAGAGGCTCTCATCCCCTTACCCCAAGAGAAGGTCTATTGTGACCTCGTCGAGGATTGCGATCGTGGTTGTCTCTAGTACCTTAATTCTTGCCAAGGACCCTGGCCTAACCCTCCTTTCTTCGTCCCAGCACAGAGCTAGGATCCGCTGAACTTCGTCCCTCACTCTATCCAACCCTACGAGCCCCTCAAGGTCCGGCTCGACCATCCCCTAACTTCCGTCGACGACAGGCTATAGCTACCCGAATCAAGTAAGAGGGGTCTAACCCTGCTATCTCTCCCTCACAGACCTTGCCCAAATACCTCCACGATATCTTAGATTCTTTCGCGTGTCGACCCCATCCCTCGAAAGCGTAGACGAGGTCCTCTAGAGTCGACCAATCGTCTCTACAAGGGTCCCGAAAACACCAAGTTAGCAAGGTGTGTAGGCCTGATCCCGTGAACCTGAACTGACTTGGAATGGAAACCCTTCTTCCTACCGCCTTCTCAACAGCCTTGGAGGGGTAAACCCGCTCAAAAATGAATCAGGGGACCTCCACAGGTTCGCTGGAGAGGAACCGCAGTATCTCTTCCCAACCCCCGTAGGTCACTAGATATTCCTCTTCGCACCCCTCGTGAGGTCCCAACCCCTCCACTAACTCCCCTAGCTGGCCCCTTACGGCTTGAGCATCCCAGAGAGGGTCCTGCCCAGTCCGTAGACTACGCGCTATGTCCACAAAGCCTTCCTTCGAGAGGAATATCCTGGCTTCTCCAACCACGACCGGTCCCTGGCGACTCACCACGAAGCGTACAAACGCCTTCCCTCGTCGGCTCCCCCCCTCCTCTCGTAGGAGAGTCCTAGCTGGTTCGGCCAGCCGGGCCCTAGGCAGAGTGATTCTAATAACCTCCCTGGTATCCTTTACGGGCTCTATGGACGCCCAAAGAGTCCTCGGAATCCTTCTTATCATTGGCTCTCAAAACCCCTCCGGTTTGCCACCTGCTCCTCTCCGAAGAAGCGAGCGTACGGGACATCCGCGACGAGGGATCGGAGCCCCTCAAACTCCCTCAATCTTCCAAATATGGTGGATAGCTCACTCCTTGGGGGAATCCCCGCATCCATGCACCGCGTATAAAGCCAAAACAAACCCCTAGCCCGTACCTCGGATTCTCGAGCAGCCCTAAGCACCACCACTACTTTCTCTTCCGGGTCCCTTAGGAATGAACCGGCCACGAACTGGGGGAAGTTAGCGTGAAGGACCCCGGAAGCGCGAGGGACCTCTCCGGGCTCGGCAAAGGAAACTAGGGACCATGACTCGAAAGTCCCCTCCTCGTAATATGTTAACACTAGGTTGTTTGCCAACAGCCTGGCGGACTCTCGGTACTCAAAGTGCGTAAGCCGCCCGGTCACTAAACCCCTTCAGACCTCGGTCCACCCCTCTTCGTCGAAAAAAATGGTTGCTCGGATTTCTAGGAAGCGACCGATGTCGGGTGGGCCTCCTTTCTCCACACCCTCTTTCCAAGTGAGTCTTCGCGCTCGAACCCACACGTAGGCCCCTTCTCTGATTAATCCCCCCTTCTCAACACTCATCCAATAAGGGGTCACCTTAGGGTCTCCTGGGATCAAGACCTTCTTGGGATCACCGACCTCTATCGATTCTACCACCCCTTCTTCACTGAGGACGAACTTCACCATCGGCTTTCGTCGCCCTAAAGACCCACCTGTGATAATCTTCCGGAGAGAGAGTGTAAGCCTTCTTTAAAGAACCCAGTGTACGGAAAATACCCCAGAGTTTCTTGCGCGGCGGAATACCTTGATCAATGCAGTGTGTATAGAGTATCCACAGGGACCAGAAGGAAAGACCCAAACCCCTACCGCTCTCTAGAAGACGCACTGTCTTTTCTTCGTTTGCCCCAGGGAACAGGTAGGATGGCACCCTCAGAGTTAAGGGCTATCTCGATTTTGGGAGTTCACCTTCCCTCGCGAACCTTTCCCTTTTCACGGACACGAACGCAAATCGCTCTCTAACCCTACTCACCCATCCTCCTCTCACCTCTCTTGCCTCCCGCAATATTTTTTCCAGCCCACGCCCTTGTCCCAGAACTAGGGGTACTACAAGCTTTGTCCAAGCTTTCGGTGCTATGAAAATAACCGTGGTTACTTCAAGGCTCCGTCCAATACCTTGGCCTTCTACTTCTTTGGACTCTATCCACACAAATTCCCTACTGACCATGGGCCTCCCCTCTTCTACCCTCTCCCAATCCGGCAGTTCCTTGTTGCTAGGGATCAGCCTTAGGGCCTCACTGTCTTCTAATGGGGACTCCAAGAAGCACCCCCGCTTTTTATCATGGAACACCATTCATTTAGAAGATTCTTTGCGGCACTCCGAAGACCCTTTGGTATCCGTAGTCCCTTCCTCCCTCGCGGTCCCGAGTGGACTCCCTAAAAATCCCTGCTCGAATCCTACAAGCCTTGGTCCCGTATGACACCGTGTTATCTACGCAGTAGGTGTAATACCAATGGAGTGACCTAACCAAGAACTGCCACCCCCTTTCCCGCACCATGGACCGCACTACTCTGTCGTATCGTCCCTCCTTCCCACTCACCCTTCGGAAAACAAATGGTGGGAATATGGCCCTGACGCACCCTGTGGCACGAGGGTACTCTCCGTCCTTGGCGCAGGTCACCCTCACCTCGACGGGTGGGCTATGACTAAGGGATTCAGCCCCAAAGATCTGCCTCAAAATCGGACCTGCCCGTGTCTCCCAATGATCCGCACGATACCACCCTAAGACCAAATGAGTGACGTACTCGACCCAAGCTTCCTTACTCAAGTAGACTGTACCTTCCGCACGGATCACTGTTCGCCTCGGTCTCTTCCCGTTCTGGGGCCTGCTCCGGGACCACCTGTCCCCCTCCCAAGTTCCCACTGCGAAACGAGCCCAGAGAAAAAACCCTCTCTCTAGCTCTACCCCCCTCTCGCGACCGGCTAGATACCGCTCCGTGCGGTGGTCTAAAGGGAAGCTGAAGCACTCTCGGTCTTTGCTTAAATCAACTTTCTCAATCTGAACCCCTTCTTCTTCAGTACCCTCTATGATTCTAACCATCCCCTAGGACTATCTCCTCTATGATTTGAACTAGCGCTCTCCACTCGTCCGACCCGTCCAGGAAGGCGTCCGGAATAGTGGGGACTAGCCTACCCCCTCGCGGATACGTCCGACACCCCAACGAGTAGAAATAGTTAATTTCGTAAGCCCCAAGCAGTTGCCTCTTAAGCTGCGCGTGACCGATCGCCTCCTCCCAGCTATCCAAATACCCTGCCGCTCTATCTACTCCCTTTTCCACGTACAAGGCTATGTCGAAGTGCCCGGTCCACCAGTAGAAGGTATAGCACCAAACATCCACTCCGCCTATATCACCCACACTAATCCCCGCGGGCTCAAACTCCAAAGGCCTCAAGCTCATGGATTCGCCGCTTTCACCATATGCTTCACTATCCCTACTAGTACTTTCCATCTATCCGACCCATCAAAGTAAGCGTCCGGAATTACCGGCACCGGACGACCACCTCTCGGGTAGGTACGATATCCTAGAGAATAGAAATACTTGAATTCGTAACCCCTTAACTCCTCCCGCGAACAGCGGGAGTCGCCTATCGCCTCTTCCCACCCTCGAAGGAAGTCCTCTCCTTGATCTTGTCCCTCCTCTACATAAACACCTACATCAAAGTCCCTAGTCTATGGGTACACATACTAATCCATTCGGGAGTGGCTTCCAGGCTCATACAGTATAATCAAAGGGAACTTCCCTAAATTCTCACTTCCTATTGGCCACTCGAAAGACCACCTCTAACCCGTGAGGAAGAGAAGCCTGTGAGCTCAGAAGGATCAAATGGACGAGAGAAGGAACGCCGTCTCACTCGGCTACCTTCCTGTCCTCCCCCGCTGAGAGACTCCTCCCCACCCCTGGACTAGAGACTAGCCGCGGACACAGGTTATCCCCGAGGAAGGGTGGCAACCCCCTCCCCGGAGTCGGACCGAAGTCACACACCCGCACCCTACGTCCCCCACTGAACCGACCTCTAGTCCTAATTAGCCTATCCGGTAACACGCCTCTACTCGGCCCACCTCAGGCGTGAAATTACCCGGGTCCCAGGACAAGATCCACCTATGTATCAGAAATCGCTAGCATATCTACTCCCTCCCCATTCTCCTCATCGTGAACTCTTCGTACTTCGTTCTCTTCTCCCTTTTACGCCCCCTGCTGCCTCTTTTCTCTCTTGGAATCACTGGAAAATCGGGAAAACTGAAAAAAGGGTGGGAAGAGCGGAGCTTTTAGGAAGAGGCTCTCAGGTGGGGTCGATAAACATACGTACCTTGGGTCTTCAGTACTCGTTATCGTAATCCCAATAATCCCCCAGTTCCGAGTCCGAGAAGTCGGCTAGACACCGGTCCACCCAAGAGCCGGCCTCCGATCCCTCGTCCAAAGTCCCCCAAGTATCCCCCTCTTCTTGAATGCCCTCGCTATGAAGGTCAGGTATCCCCCTCTCTCCCCCTCGCTCCGGTACCCGTAGCACCCCTCTCCTTTCCCCCAAGCCCCGAACCGGTCCCGATCGAGAGTCCCGCTTCCTCACGGGAGTTGCAACCGTCGTCAGCCCCTGTGGATCGAGAATCGAAACCGCTAACCCCTCTCTAGAAACAACTTCTCTTGCGGGACTTCGCCCCTGGGTCAGTGCCCTCCACAACCCGTGCGGATCAAGAACACTTGGTGAACCCCTCGGATCCCAAATAGACAGTGCTACCGGCCCCTCTCGAACCCCTCTCCCCGCTTCCTCTCTTTCTCTCTCCCTTTCTCCCCTTCGAGCAGACCCCCTTATAGTATTTCCCCGGACTGTTCTTCTCCCTCCCCTTTCGTTCTTCTTCACCCTCATTCAGACCCCTCAGGCAAACTGTGCACCCCCTTAGTTTTTTTTCAAGTTTTTAGAAATAAACACGCGCAAAAACCAAGCACACGAAAAAGAACTGACCTGTTTTCACCCTTCGAAGGCTGGAAGTGGGAGCCGAGATTGCAAGCTGGCCGGAGCGGACCTGCGAAAGGAACCAAGGAGACAAGCCCCGACACCCGGAAACCCCTCGCCCCCGACAAACCCCAACAACAAGCCCTTCCCCAATAAACCCCTGGCTAACGTCGCTTGAGAAGATACTTGATAAATGTGATGAAACCGTTGGAGACTAATTCGAAGACGCGTGCCCAAGAACTCGATGCCGAAACGCCGCAAACTTTCTTTACCGCTGCCTGTCACGCCGGTCCTCTCTCACGCCGTAGTTGCTGAGCCGGCCGCGGCCGCGGGAGAACTGCTCATCCCCGGCAACGGCACCACTTTGTCTGGTGAACCCTCCTCTCTCCTCTCTATATCCGGGGGTCCTCCAACCCGATCTCTCCCCTCTTCCTTCTTTCTTCTCCTACTGGTTTGGCCCCCTCCTCCCCCGCTAGCGGTTAGGGAGGGTCTAGAACTCGACAATTTGTGGACTCATTGAGACGCGCGCTGGGCCCGGCGATAGGTAGCTCGGGGGGGTCCGCGCCCAAACAGGCCCCTCCCTGTGCCCCTGGACTTCTCGAAAGAAATAGACCCTGAGTTCAAGTTAATGTTACTGCGATTTAAAAAAAAAAAGGGGTGTATCGTATCCGTATCAATTTCCCAAAGGTGGCCCTGGGGGAATAACAGAGCGGGCGCCTGGCAGAAAGGACTGGGTCCCGTCCGATATCGGTCTCCTCAAGCAGACTCAACAGGACGGAAGGTTCTCAGAAAGAGAACAGGCTCGGAACCGAACCCAGTTTTTCGAAGGAAAAGGATAACGACCTCGAACTGACAGTGGACCAGAACCGAGAGCGGTCCTCCTCAACTAGCTCGGCAGAAACGAAGTTCGCATAAGAGACATGCATAAGGGTCGACAACCGGACTCAATTAGGAGCTCAGAAGTTAATTGTCAACATGGTCACCTCGCTCCCCCCTTTTCTTGTCCTATCTCTCTCTTCTTTCTCCCTCTCTCTCTCTCTCTCTCGCGCGCTCCGTCTCCCACACACCCCCTACCGGGCTTCGGTTCCCTTCGAATAAGCCACTTTTCACTTTTCACGAGAGTCCCTCTAGATGCATGACTCAGATCGAGAAAAAATCGGACTGCAGCGAAATCACAATAGCGAGTGGTCACCATACATGTTCGATCCCCCCTTCCAGCTCCGGTTTACTTCTGCACGAGAGTTCGCTCGGGAACATGATTCGGAAAGAGAGATTGAACTGACGCGGAATCAGAATAGCAAGCGGTCACCACACAAGCTTGATCCTGAGAGCTTGCCCAGAAACATCACTCAGAAAGAGAAATTGAACTGCAGAGGAATCACAATAGCGAGTGGTCACCATACGCACTCGATCACCCCTTCGGGCTTCGGTGTTCTTCTTCACGAGAGTTCACCCAGAAACATGACTCAGAAAGAGAAATCGAACTGCAACACACTCACTACACGTGCTCAATCACCCCTTCGGGCTTCAGTTTTCTTCTTCACGAGAGTTCACCCAGAAACATGACTCAGAAAGATAAATCGAACTGCAACAGACTCACTACACGTGCTCGATCACCCCTTCGGGCTTCAGTTTTTTTCTTCAYGAGAGTTCACCCAGAAACATGACTCAGAAAGAGAAATYGAACTGCAGCAGACTCACTATACGTGCACCCCTTCGGGCTTCGGTTCGCTTCTTCATGAGAGTTCACCCAGAAACATAACTCAAAAAGAGAAAATGAACTGCAACAGACTCACTATACGTGCTCGATCACCCCTTCGGCCCTTCGGGCTTCAGTTTTCTTCTTCACGAGAGTTCACCCAGAAACATGACTCAGAAAGAGAAATCGAACTGCAGCAGACTCACACTAGCAAGTGGTCACCATACGTACTCGATCACCCCTTCGGGCTTCGGTTTTCTTCTTCACGAGAGTTCACCCAGAAACATGACTCAGAAAGAGAAATCGGACGGCAGCAGACTCACACTAGCAAGTGGTCACCATACGTACTCGATCACCCCTTCGGGCTTCGGTTTTCTTCTTCACGAGAGTTCACCCAGAAACATGACTCAGAAAGAGAAATCGAACTGCAGCAGACTTACACTAGCAAGTGGTTACCATACGTACTCGATCACCCCTTCGGGCTTCGGTTCACTTCTTCATGAGAGTTCCCCCGGAAATGAGACTCCGAAAGAGATGTCGAACTCCAGCGGGATAGCGAGCGGCCATCATACATGTTTGGTCGCCCTCTCTTTCTCTCTCTTTCTCTCTCTCTCTCTCTCTTTATCTCTCTCTCTCTCTCTCTCTCTCTCTCTCTTTCTCTCTCTCTCTCTCTCTCTCTCTCTCTTTCTCTCTCTCTCTCTCTCTCTCTCTCTCTCTCTTTCTCTACTGAAGGAACGCCTGCACGGGCCGCGCCAACAGGGAAAAGGTTTTCGGACGCCCTCTCTCGCCGGAATAGCCGACGTGGACGACGCTCGCTTTCTACTTCTCGACTGGGAAGACTATCGACACTTACTGTCCATCGGGGGCAGGGAGCTCCCACCAGCTTTTTCTTCAGTTACCGCCCATAGATAGGCTCGCCATCCCCGACGTGGAGCCTGATCGACTTAGATGACGGTCAGCGCCCACGAGCGCCAGACCCTCCTCCCTCGAACGTAAGCTTGAGCTCTGCAGAGGTCCTCCGGGTCGCTTCTAACGAGAGTGCGTGCGGGCGCTCCCTCACCGAGCTACGCTATTTGCTCCTCGTGCCTCAAAAGTGCTGTGGATTCTCTCGGTCGCGAACGCATGCGAGCGCAGTCCCCAGGGGTGGCCCGCCTTGCTCCGGGCGCCTCAAAAGTGCTGCTGATCTCCCGATCGTGCGTATTCCTATCTCGTGCGCCGCACGCATGAGCGTGCTCAGTGCAGGATCCCCTCTCGAGCGCGTGCGAGCCGCTGCCTCTTGCACGACTCCGGTGCGTGACGACCCTCTCTCCCTCTCGCAGCATGCGCAGCCGAGCCCTTGTTCATGCGCAACACGCGTGCCCTGCCCTAGAGCTCTCTTCTCGCAGCGCTAGTGCCGAACACAAGATTTCACTTGAGCGCACGAGTACTCGCCTCCGAGCGCTTTTTCTCGTGCGCCTCCCCTTTTTGTCCCCCCGCCCTTCTTATATACCTTTTTCTCCCTCTTACAACGATCCTTCCTCCCTCCTCTCTGCCAATCCGCGTTCCCTTCCCTTCTCTCCCTTTCGTTCTCCCTTTTTTCCCACTCTCGCGCCAACCATTTCGTCAAATTTTCGGGTTTTCGTAATGCTTTCATTAATCTTCCAATCTCCCGCTTCCTCCTCGAAGCTCCCCCCCCCCGTTCTTTCCTCGACTTACTCCTTGCCTCCGCGAGATCTTCCCTCCTTTTCTGTCGCTCAAATCGCTTGCTTCTCTCCGCCCACAAAAAAAAGAGCCTGCTCGTATTTAGGACAAGTCTTCGTCCAGGTTCATTCCCAGGAGCCTTCCCCACGCAGATCCTCTCTCCCCCAAACCATACTTCGGAATTTTTTTTTTTGCTCAGCCGCCAATATTTCGCGAAATTTTCGTAGTTCTCCGCCTGTGACCTCAGCTTGTATGTATCTCCTTCCGCGATCCGTTCTTAGCCAGTCATGCCGCCTCCCTCCTCATTTCTGGATCCAGAGGAGTCCTGAGAGCGCGCGCATTCCCGTTTTCGTACTGCCCAGCTCGGCCAACGAATCTGGAAATCTTGGTGCACTTCTTGCAGTGGTCAGCCCGATCAGTCCCCGTGCATCTAGCTCGCTTTTTGATCTCGGTGCGTTCTTGCTCCCGAGGGTCTGTTCGCCTGCCTACCATTCTCTCCCACCCACAATTTGGCTTTTCACGCTCCCGCCACAGTCAGTCTGTTCGTCTTCTTTCTTGGCATGTCTTCCGATCTCGGTGCGTCTCTGCTTTGCCTATGTAGTTGTGACTCCGGAAACGGTTACCAAAAATCTTCCTTGGCCGCCTCCGCCCCCTTCACAGCAGGGCCCACCTTCGTGATGGTCGCCACCCGTTCCGAAACCACGATCTCTTACTCAATCCGGGCCTTGTCCCGTGACTGCCCGATGTTGACGCTTGTGTACTTCCCAACGTCCAATCTTTCCACGGTCCCCCCCCTTGACTGTATCGTTTGACGGCATTGTCGCCCCTGGCGGCCTGACATTGGCACTTGTCCCCCAGAACTGGCGCCCGAGATTCCAATTTCCTCGCACTCTGAGCGAACCCACCTGCGTTTGTCGCCCAGCCTCGCTTTTCTTCGCACTTAGGTCCGCACCGGCCAAGCCCGTGACCCCTCATTGGCCACTTTTATCCCGGCTAGTCCAAACGTCAGTAACGACCAAAGAAAAGAAGACCACTTTCCCCCTTTTCCTGGTGTGAGCATCAGCTCCTCCCCAAGACTCGCAGCCAGTTCTAAGAATCGCCACGTGGTCGCTTCCTCACATTGCTGTAGGCGCTCTCTGGTGCGATCGCATTATTAGAATAGCGTCGGCCGTCGTGGCGTCTCACTGGATCTCCCGGTACCGCAGACCAGGCTAGGCAAGAGCAAACCTCGCCACGTACGCCCGCGGTAGTCCGGTGTTCATCCATAATCGAGGTCCCGGACCTTCACCGACCGCCCGCTTTTCATCTGACCAAGGCTCATCCCGATGCACATCGTCCACCCCGCATTTTCCGATTTTGACACCGAAAACTTCAATCTTTTAGGATCCGCCCGAGCCCGCTTGTGATCAAGTTGTCATCGCCACTTCAGGCCATCGAAGGGTTAGTGAGGAGGCCCGGAAGCCCAAAAATATCATACCCACACGCATACATACGTCAAAACCACGCTAAAAACAGCAAAAGGGGAAAATATTTCTCGTTTTAAATAAAGAAAAACCCTTCGGCTGGTGGCCAGCCGCCCGACAACGGCACATAGCCCATCGTCGAGCCCCCTTGCTCTCGCCGGAATCCTGCGGCATAGGGAGGGAGGGCTCGTATGCGTTAGGCGGCCGTGATGCCCTCGCTGTCGGAAGTTTCCCGAGTTCCAAGTGGTGGGGTTAGACAAGCGTCTATTTGAGGGATCCCTCGGGGTCTAAGAAGAGCCCTCCAAGGGAACGAAAAGCCCACCGCAGTGAATGGGTTGATTGGGGACTATACGCCCCGACAAAGCGGCGGCGTTGCCGGGGATGGGCATTTCTCCTGCGGCCGCGGCCGGCTCAGGAACTGCGGTGTTAGGGAGGACCGGCGTGACAGGCGGTGGCGAGAGTTTTCGGCGTCGGTTTTTTCAGGATTTTCACTTCTTCAACGACAATTTTCATTCGCTTCGGCACGACTGCGACTTTTCTTCGGACAGCGAGGCGAGTTTTTTTTGGTACCATTTCCGCTTGGGCAGCAGCGGTGGGGGAGCTACTTGGGGCTTGTTTTTTTGTTTGGGGAGGGTTGTCGGGGCTGTTTTGGGTGAGAGGGACTCAGGGTGTCAAGGTTTCTTGGATTTTGCACGTCCGCTCCGGCCTACTTGCGACTCCGGTCCGCGCTCTCGGCCTCCGGAAGGCATCCAGGTCAGTTTTCCTTTGGAGTAAGTTCTTTTTTTTTTACAAGTATTTATTTCTAAAAATTTAAAAATTAAAGGGGAGCACAGTTTGGTTGAGGGGTTTGAATGAGGGTGAAAAATAACGAAAGGGTGGGAAGAAGAACCGTTCGGGAAAATAGCGTGAGGGGGTCCGCACGTGGGGAAGGAAGAGTGGACTCAAGGGGGAGAGAAGAAGGGGGGGTTCGAGAGGGCCCGAGGGCATTATCTATTTGGGATCCAACGGGGTCGCCTAACATCCTTGACCCGCACGGACTGTGGAGGGCGCCCGCCCAAGGGGTGGCTCCCTGACCGGAAAGGATTCCGCGGGAAGGGTTTGGGTTTTCGATTCTCGACCCGCGAGGGTTGTGTGCGGAGCCCGCGAGAGAGA
>BFEA01000404.1:1235029-1247531 GCA_003427395.1 Chara braunii
AAAAAAAAAAAAAAAAAAAACGACAATCTTTCTGTTGAAATTCTGAACTGAGCTTTGTATAAATTTTAGTAAGTCACTTTCTCTACGGGAAGCGCTACCGAAATTTCTGCAAATCCAAGGAGTTAGTCAAAATTTGACTTTTCAAAAGTTCAACTTGTCTAATTTGTATATGTGGCTTAGTAAAAATCTGGGAAGTCTCTTTTCCTAAAGGGGGTGCTGCCCAAATTTTTGCTAATTCAAGGAGTTAGACAAAATCTAACTTTGGAAGGTTGAAAATTACTTTTGTTTTCATATTTAGGCTGATATAAATTATGGAAAGACACTTTTTCTACGGGGAGCGCTGCCGAAAGTTTTTTAGATTAGAGGAGATGGATTATATTTTGACAGGCGGCGACTTTGGCGATCCACTCTGTATGGGGAAGATTCTGCAATAGGTCTACCTTCTTTGGGCACTGACTTAGAGGTAGACCTAGGCTTGGTTATTAGGAGAGTCTTGAATGAGAACCTGTCATGGGGATTTGATCTCCATACATTGACAATTTAGCTTGGGCATTGACCTGTCTTATGATACAAGCCTTTTTGGACACTCAATCCAGGATTCGGACTAACCTACGAGGATCATTTTCTGTTATCACAGATAACAGGTTGGTTGGTTGATCGCCGACTTGTCGGCTCACGACACAACTTTGCTTACACCTGTACCTCAACCTGATTACCTTAGCCCTAAGATTTGATATGTTTCTTTGAGGGTTTTAATCGGACTTCTTTTAATTGACCATTATAAAGAACTTATAAGATTTATGGAAAGTTGAACTATGACTGGGGCTTGAGAGTGTGCGGCGTGGCGTGAGTTACAGGGAACAGTGAAGTTGACCACATTGGTGTATGGCAATGTGGCTATTGTGTGTGCTTGTGTTTTATGTAGGTTAATATTTCGGAGCTTGGTATATGGGTCATGCTTTGGAGGCAGGGAGAATGACAACCATGTGACACACGATCTGCATACCTAATGGGCTTATGTTTCCCCTTCTTTTATTTTATCTTGAGTCCTGATTTGATACATGAGTGTTGGGATGTTTATTTATTTATTGATTGACTTTGCTTGTTAATTTTTATAGTTGGACATTGAAGTCCGTAGCAGCCGTCAAAGCCAAACCCCTTGACTTCGTTCCAAACCCTGGATGAGAGAGTTGGTCTCCAGGGCCATGAGAGACGATTGTCACCACAGGTATAAACGTGTGTACCACCCACTCTCCGTAGGGTGCAGAAGAGGGTGTGGTTTTCAACCGCACTTGGCGGTTGTCCATTGTCGAGAGATTAATCCCTCAAGGCGCGTGTCAGCCGACACTTGAGTGTCGAATGCGACCCTCGAGATTAACGAGGACCGCTTGAATATGGGTACTATATGGTATTCCATCATTGTGACTGCTCGCGTATGCTTGCATTGCGAGTCGATATGAGTTAGCCCTGTGTCCGCGCAATTTTATACTAAGTCTCGCGCGCGTCGCCTATCCGATTTCCACATCAGAGAGTTATGAGATGGCTACTAAGGGACTAGGAGTGTTGTCGCGTTGTTTGTTCAGTGTCGTTCTGTAAATATATATATATGTACGTGTATGTGTGCATTTGTTTATTTTTATGTTTTTTATAGTGGTGCGCGCGTGGCGTGTGGGATGCATCCTAGTTGACCGACTACGAGTCGCGTTTGGGACCTCAGCCTCCCAAAATGCCGGTTCGCATGCGGGTTCGATAGAGGCGTACTACCGCTCGTACCCCCTATGCTACAGCGAACGAGAAACGTCATCGGCTGGTCCACCTCTGCGATTGCAACTGATCAGCTTTCGTACTGTGGACTGGTAACTCGGTGGGGATACGCCCACCGAAGGGAGGTGACAACTCCCGTAAGGTGGAGGTAAGTTGTGCCTCAAGTAGGCCCTATCCTATCGTAGGGGCTCGCGAGAGGTATGGCTGGCGCACTCGGCCTGCGGAAGCTCCATTATGTGCTTCAAGTTGCGGTGAGGATTAAGACCAACTCCTGCGTGACGCGGCCGGGAGGGTCCCGCGCTGCCCTGTGCGGTGCCGGACTGATGCGCTCGATAGGTGGCGCCGTTGCCAGGGATAACGGTTGCCTGCCGTTGTCCCTGGTGGAACGACATCCGGGTATGAGAAAATGAGAACTAGGCAAAAGGAGAAGCTTTCTTTGGTCGTATATGGTCGATTGCTTGATACCTTGACTATCGTTGAAGATGTCTTAAGATTGTGGCCTAAAGAGTGAAGCGTTGATTATAAGCATTTGCGCGGTTCGCTTAAGGAAGGAAGTGTTAGGCTATGCACTTATGTACTCTGACGCGTGTAATAGTGGTCTGAGCGAGCATCTTGCTATCCTAAGTATCTTTTGATAATTGGACGATATGTGGCATGTCTGATGCGGTATTGGTTGAGTTGAGGCAACGTCCGCATTGTTGGGTATGTCCACTACCGAAGCAAGCTCAGTTAATAACTGTCAAAGCCACGAGGCTAGTGACGTATTACGGGAGTGATATGCTAAGCCTGCTTTGGGAGGTAAAGACGTCAAGCTGAGACGTTGTTGAGCGCATCGGTCCGGCACTACTCAAGGGTAGCGCGGGACCCCCCCGTCCGCATCACACAGGAGTTGGATCTTAATCCTGATCGCGAATATGCATGGAGCTTCCGCAAGCCGCTCCGGCCGAGTGCGCCAGCTATACCTCCCGTGAACCCCTACGACAGGATAGGGTCTACGCGAGGCACGACTTACCTCCACCTTACGGGAGCTGTCACCTCCCTTCGGTGGGCATATCCCCGCCGAGCTACCAGTCCACAGTACGAAAGTTGGTCACGTGCAATCGCAGAGGTGGACCAGCCGAGGGTGTTTCTCGTCCACTGTAGCATAGGGGGTACGCGCGGTACTACGCCTCTATCGGACCCGCACGCGAACCGACATCTTGGGGGGCTGAGGTCCCAAGCGCGACTCGTCGCCAGTCGACTAGGACGCATCCCACACACCACGTGCACACCACTATAAAGAACATAAAAATAAAAACACGCACACGTACATATACATATACTGAACGACACTGAATAAACAACGCGAAAACACTCCTAGTCCCTTAGTCGTCATCCCATAACTTTCTGACGCGGAAATCAGATAGGCGTCGCGCGCAAGATTTAGTATAAAAATCGCGCGGACGTAGGGCTAACTCATATCGACTCTCAATGCAAGCGTACGCAAGAAGTCGCAATGATGGCGTACTACGTAATACCCATACTCATTCGGTCCTCGTTAATCTCGAGGGTCGCATTCGACACTCCAGTGTCGGCTAACACGCGCCTTGAGGGAATGATCTCTCGGCGCTGGACAACCGTTAAGTGCGGTTGAAAACCACACCCTCTTCTGCACCCTGCGGAGAGTGGGTGGTATACAGGTTCATAACTTTGGTGGCAATCGTCTCTTATTGCCCTGGAGACCAGCTCCATCATCTAGGGTCTGGGAGAAGTCAAGGGGTTTGACTTTGACGGCTGCCACAGACTATAACGTCCAACTATGAATTATAAAAAGCAGAGGATAACAAGGAATCCCCCTTTTCTCTCAAAAACATAATTTGTTTAACCTATAGGCACAGTCACTGTAGACCGCATAAAACACTCAAGACATACATATTCACATATATATAGAGGGTTATAAGTATGTGACGATCACTTCTCACAATCACTGTAGGGCTCCTCTCAGCCATATATACATGTATCTGAACGCAGCCAATCAAATCCACAATCCGAATCACCAAACATACCTGCAATCACATCAAAGATCCAACCAAAAGTTCAAGCACTACATGGGGTCAACTTCAACCATTCTATGCATTAACACCCCTTGCTTTTAACCATACAAGCGTCACTCTTGGTACAACTCTCAAAATAAAATACTCAGTACTTTTCTTTAAATGGCCATTCAAATAAAGTCCGGTTGAAAACACAAGAAAACAATTCAAATCACAAGGCTAAAACCTTTAGGTTGAGTGGCAAGAGTGGATTGGATTTGAGTCGTAAACGGACGAATCGGCAACCGACCTGTTATCAGTGATAACAGAAGATGATCCTCATAGGATCAAGGTAAATTTAGCCCAAATCCTGAATCAATCGATTAAGAAGACCTGTAACACACGACAGGTCAATCCCCCAAGCTAAATCTATAAGTCAATGGAAAATAATCCCCATATCACGATCTCACTCAAATCATCCTAATTAACTGAGTTTAAATCCACCTATAAGCAAGTGCCAAAAGAAAGGTAGACCCTGACAGAATCTCCTTTATACAGAGTGGATCGCTAGAATCGTCACCTGTTAAAACATAATCTAACTCCTTTAAACTAAGGAAATTTCGGCAGCGCTTCCCGTAGGAAAAGTGTCTTTTCAGAATTTATATCAGCCCGAATATAAACACAGAAATAGTCTTTGACTTTCCAAAGTCAAATTTTGTCTAACTCCCTGAACTAGCAAAAATTAGGACAGCACTCCTTTCAGACAATAAGACTTTCCAGATTTATACTAAGTCAGATATGAACTCAAACATAAAATATAAGCTTAACTAAGACAAAATTTAACTAACTCCTTAGATTTGTAGAAATTTCGGCAGCGCTTCCAGTAGAGAAAGTGTTATTCCAAGATTTATACAAAGGTAAGTTCAGAATCTAAAGTGACTTCGACTTTTCAAATTCTAAGTTTGTCTAACTCCTTGAATCAACAAAAATTTGGGCAGCACTCCCTTTAGAAAAAAAATGTTCCAGATTTTTACCAAGCCAAAAAGTCAGAAAAGTTAGACCCTGAAAAAGACAAAGTCTGACTAACTTCTTGGTTTTGTAGAAATTCCGACAGCGCTTCCCGTAGAAAAAGTTGCTTACCAAGATTTATACAAGGCCAAGTATAACAAAAGATCATAGAAAATGCAGAAATTGACCTAAGTAAAATAAACTTAGCTCGGAAAATGCAGGAATCAAAACTAACTCCTATGGCTCTAGCACGTGGCGAGCAACTAAAGCAACTACCTATCAAACTGAAACTCAAACTAAGTAGTGGCCTCACTCAGTCACATGCAGGCCAAACCACAAAGGTAAGTACTCTCACCATCCCAATTCAACCTGGACAAACAATAGTTCGTAGTCTTTCAGTGATTTATCCCTTTATACCCAATCAACATAAGGCGTAAAGCTAGACCACTCAAACTTATGGAATATGTCTAGCTCAGTCATGGAGTGTACACAAACACAGGGCACAACAACTTTTCTCTTCTTTGGGCATGTGACTAGGCCACCCTAGTCGCCTTGAACTGTTTAAGTATACAAGATTTATATAATTGTCTGCAGTTAGTCTTTTGAGGTAGCATATAACTGAACCGATCGTCTTCAGCTCAAGATTTAGTCTGCCCCTTCGTACCCCAATTTTATTATTAATTAGTACTCTTTTCAGTTGGTGATAGGCTATAGTCAGACCACCCAAACTTACGGAACCCTGTCTGACTAGCATGTGCATAGATATAATAATAGTAAAGTATAGCCAAGTTATAACCTTCTGGTTCCAGCATGTGCGAGGCGTTGGACCAAGACCACCCAAACTTATGGAACATGTCTGGTCCTCAGCCTGGTTCATTCTCTTAAAACCAAAGCAGAAAGAAACTGAAAGAAACCCAAAGTAAACAAGGCGACCAAGCCACCCAAACTTATGGAACATGCTTGGTCCCCGAAAAGTCATTCACAGTCAGCCCTCACAAATCAAAGCAACCAGACCACCCAAACTTATGGAACATGTCTGGTCCTCCAGGCAATCCAAAAATAAACATAGCACTGGGTCTTCCCAAACTTATGGAACTGGCCCAACCTTTAGTTGACGCAGTCAAACTTCATGCAATACAACCTTCCTCCCATCACTCCCCCCAAATGCAATCTCACAATCTGCGTTCAGTCAGACAACAAAAACTGAAACTGCATTGCACATACATTCCTTTATTTAATCTGGGGCATGTCCTGAAGGTCAAACTAAAAGTCAAAGTAGAGACGCACACAGTATACTCAGTCAAAACATATTAAGGAATACAGATAAGGGTTATAACCGGGTTTATAGAGGAAAAACAATGATTACCTTTCAGTTCTCTGCCTCCAGAACTCCTCCTGAGTTCCGACAGAGCTCCCGCAATCGGTGGGCTGACTCCCTACAGAGTCTTGCTGCGGTCCTACGGGTTGCAATCCCGCCTGCCGCCTTCCTCTCAGAACAAGACTAGATTTAGAGTAATAAAGGTAGAATAAGATAGATTTGAGACTCTTAGATCCAAGAGGGGTGCACTCAGACTCACATGAGAGGGCCTTGGTTCCTTGATGCGCCTGAGGGTCCCGCAATGGTGGCCAATGGTCAGCCTGAAGTCAAACTGTCGAACTCAACCCACTTGATGAATCCCCAATTCGCAGCAATAGCTCCCTATTTGTTCAGTCTGATTACCTCCCCAAGTCTCAACATCTCTCCTTAACCCAATCGCGGCCGCACAGCCGCCTGTAACAGTCCTTAGATGCAGCAGCAATACCCGACGGTGGTCACCAGTAACGGCAACAGTCACCAGCAGCAGCATATAGTCACCAACAGCAGCATACAGCGGTGGCCAGCAGCAACAGCAGTGCGCAGCGGCCAACAGCAATACGCCGTAGTATGCAGCGGCCAGCAGCAATATACAACCGCCGTCTGTGCACCGCCAACAACAATTCCCATCAGTAGTTCATGTGCAGTCAATCAGCAGCCGCAGCTGTGCACAGTCGAAAACAGCGACAGTCGTTCATGCCCAGCCAACGACCACAGCAGCAGCATGCCGCAAACTGTGCAACTATGCACAGTTGAAGCGCCGCATGCGCAACAATACTGTAGTAGACACCGTAACCACCTGTAGCAAGGATGGCGTGAACGCAGACAAAGAGACAGCGCAATCGACCCATAACTAGGCCTGCACCTCCGCGGCTGGTCTGTTGGTGCTCTGGCTGGTGGGAGGAGTGTCGCACCGGTCAGTAAATAAGCTTCTACTCTTGCTGCTTCCACCTGTAGCTAGTCCTATCAGCGGGATTAGTAGCCCACCGACCTACATCTACACTTACAGTTGCGCAACTAACCTCCAGTTGCTCAGTTTGATACGATAAGTTGTCGTCTGACAAGACAGGTAAGTCTGCACCCTTACAGGCGGCCTGCTGCAGCTCCGCTCATCAAGCTGAGTGCTTCATCGGCCAGTAGGCAAACTCTCTGCTGCCCGGCCGGCCTCCTTACTCATGCAGGTTGATAGGATGAGCGACACTCTGGCCAACAGGCAGCCTGCAGCTGTACAACCTGATCATGCTACTTCGCCCGACAGGCCAGCCATCCTCCCTGCCAGTGTGAGAATCCCCAAGCCTGTCGATACTTCGCTTGTCAATACAGGCCACGCCTCGACCGATGCGTTAGTCCGCAGTCCGCCTCCTGTTACTCGATCGATGGAGCCGATCAACCGACTCTTCTGCTAGAATCCGGATGGATGCACAGTGTTTCCAACCACTAGTCACAGAAATATCGAGACAGGCTATTCTGCTGTCGGGATGAGCAAAAGACCCGTAATCAGGTAAGTCATCAACCCCGCAATCGGTTCTCCTGCTCTTTGATTACCAGACCGAATGAAAACGAGATGAATCTTCCGCTGAAAAGTAGAAAGATACATCCCCCCTTCTTGCCCTCTTGCCTCAGCTCGGCCCACGAATCTCAAAGTACTCAATTCGCATGTTTATCCCGGAGCCTGACTGTACTACCAATCTCGCAAGGTCCAGGAACCCCCGACCAACAGCTTTCCTCGCTTGACTCCGTTAGGAATCGAGTCAGATATCGACCATCTCCCGCCATGGTTCGGCGCACCCTCTCCTTCTACCCCCCTTATCTTACTGATTCTCTTCACAAACTAACATCATATTCAAGTTCGCCTTACGTTAAAACCCCCAAAACAACTTTAATTCGCTCGATTACATAAGGAATCGAGCGATATCTCGATTTTCATTCTCGTCATCTCCAATATGACTCAACGGCTCCGCGCAACGATCCTCTCTACTAACTCCTAATCCTACTTAACTAACCCCGAATCTGACAACACCATCGGACTCGCATCACTGAAAAACCCCCTCTACGACTCTTTCCCCGTTCTTCTTCATCAAGAAATGGAGGAGATTCTGCCCTTGGCCTGCTTGTTGCTCACTGTTTCCGTTTCCTCCACCCTTGCTACTCTCCCCGCGCTTTCGAGAAGTCCCCTGTCCTCCTCGTATTTGATTAAAGGTCTTTCTCTCAGCCTTGGTTAATTTTCGAGGAGGCTCTTCTTCTTCCTCACTGTCACCCTCACTACTACTCTCCTCGATAACTGTTTTTTTGTTAGACTTTCTCCTTTCTCTTTCCTTTTTTCACCTTGACCAACATCACCTGGAGCTTCAACCGCTCCTTTCTCATACTGATCATCATCTCTTTCATATCCGCTAAGGTCTTATAGACCTCCTTATCCTTATCTGCACCCAAGTGTACCATCTCCTGATCCTCCTGCTGTTTCAGCAGTCGGTAGAAGATCTGGTCAAAGTTCCCAGACAACAAGTTCTCTCGAATTTTTGGTCAATCATACCGCTCCCTCATGGCTTTTACCAACTTTCGTTGCTCTACCTCCGTGAAATTATCCAGGAAGTTTGACAGCGATCCTTATCTGGGAGGTTGGGCACCAATCGCACCACCCGCTCGAACTCAGTCAAGAAGAGCTTTGTTGTCCCAAAGTTCCGTCGACTAACCTTTCGCAAATCAGCCGAGTCCTGCATTTGGTCACCCAATTGGTACTTCTCTAGCAACTTTCCTTTGAATTCCTGCCAGTCTCGCGAATCTCGCACCAACTCCTCCGCTTCCTCCTTGTAATCCACCTTATAATATTTTTTTATCATCCGCAATATATTCTCATTCGACCATTCGTACCAGCTCCCCAGCTGTTCAAACTTGTTTGCCCATGCAGAAGCATTGTTGCCGTCGAATAACGGAACTTTGACCTTCAGAAACTGTTCCTTCTGAGATTGCTGAATAATTCTGACAAGCTCCCGAATGTAGTTTCTTCCCTCATCCTAATTGTTGTTTTTGTTCTGAATCCCAGCCATCTTGAGTGAATAAGATCACAACAACACATTTCCAGGAACTAGTCAGTCTCCTTGAAAAATTCAAATAATACTTCTTATATCTTTTTGTTTTTCTTTTTTTTCCTTTTACCTTTGGGATCAACTTACGATTTATTTTTTTTCTAAGGTAAAACAAAAAGGAAAATAATTTTTTATTCAACCAATTACCCAAGTGTCCTTCCGCCAGGGACAACGGTAATTTGCCGTCATCCTTGGCAACGGCGCCACCTGTCAAGCACATCAGGTCCCGCCTTTTTGCAAAGCGCGGGAGCCTTCCTGGCCATGTCACGCAGAAGTCAAACAAAACAAAAACGAGAGACAAGTCGGGGACGACGCAAAATAATCCCGCGAACCGCCGAGACGGTCACGGTAGCGTCGTCCCGTTGCCGCTCTAACTAGGTGCGCCGGGTATACATTCCCCGGTCCTCTACAACAGGATAGGTTCCCCCAGGGCATAAGTTTTCTTTCCCTAAGGGGATGTCACCATCCTTACGGGCGTATCCCTACCAAGCTACTGACCCACATGTGAAAGCTTTTACATGCAGTCACAGAGGTAGGTTAGCCGAGGTCGTTTGCTCATTTCGCTGCAGTATAGGAAACACTTGGTTAAACGCCGAGTGGACCCGAACGTCGTCCGTTCCTTAGGGCGTTGATCTACTAAGTACGAAGCGTCCGTTGGTCAACTAGGACAGTCCCAACCAAGCGTGAAACTTTTAAATACAATCCTAGTCCTTTGGCAATCTTTAGAAAACAAAACAACAAAATTCATATACCTTATATCAAAATTATCCGAGATCCGATCTTTGACTTGATGAGCTGGTTTCAGAAAGTTATTTTTCTCAATCTGTATGACTAAAAAAACTTTTATATCGCCTTTCCCAAGACGGAAGACAACCATTGAGGAAAAGACTAGAGAGATCATCCTAACATCATGCTTACCAAAACTCGTCAACGAGTACCTTCTGCAAGTAAATTTCACTGCTACCATGCGGATCAACAAGTGATCTGGTTTCTGGCCGAAGTTTGAACTTTCGGTTTGACCACACCTCCGCAAGCATTTCCGACTTACTTCTAGTATGCGTTTTCATGCATGTGATTACCCCTCAATGCATAAGCATGATTGTGCAATCATCGGGGCGATCAAGATACTGTCCATCTGGTTGGTTCTATCTACGAAATATGTATATATATATATCGCCAAATAGAACTGCCCGGTAAACCGTAGGCAGAGAGGGAGAAGAGGACAACAAACGAGGGGCTGTGACAAACTGTTTCGTCGGAGTTTCACCGACTCATCAGGAGGTTGAACCCTCAACAGTCTGTAGAATCCCCTCACTGATTACACTGTAAGTGATAATCCACCTTAACCAAAATCAAAGTAGACTATCACTCACCCACACCAGATGGAAAACTTTACAGACTGTCGGTTCACACCCCATCACAAGCCAGCAANCTATCACTCACCCACACCAGATGGAAAACTTTACAGACTGTCGGTTCACACCCCATCACAAGCCAGCAAAACACCCACGAAACAAAGAAAGGTCTGTCACAGCCAAAAAATACACTCCAGACACGCCGCTGGCACTATATATATATATATATATATATATATATATATATATATATATATATATATATATATTAATTATTATTACCCTCGCCGAGCCATGAAAATGTGACTTAATCATAGGACACCTCAACTGGGCACCTAACTCATAAAGGCGCGTCTAGCCATGATAGAGTTATTGGCCCTCGCAGGCATCAGTCTCCATCTGGTCGAGTCGCGCAAGCTTCTCGTCGTCAAAGGTTAAGGTGGTCATGCGCCCTCCTCGCATGACTCGAACCTTCCGTGTACCGTAGAGGAAAGCCACCTGTGAGGCCAACTTCCAAACTATGGCGTGAAACGGTTGGCGCATCCGAAAAAGGTGCCTAATCATAGTGTCCTTAATCAGGATGACGTCGTAGCGCTCCCCAGACCGGGTCATTTTAACGCTCACAATGACCCGAGAAAGGCATTGAAAGTTACTCGCGCGATGGAAATATAAAGTATGTCCATGCAATTCTTCTGGAAGTCGGGCAACATTGGCACCAACATCTGCGAGTGAGTTAGGAAAAAATCCTAGCCCATCTTTGAGCAATCCAACAAAACCAACCCAACGCGTGGGCTCATCATCTCGAACAAGTAACAGTCGCTCTGCACGCCGGATCAACTCCTCGTTCATAGTGTCGCGAACCAACAGATATCTGGCCTGAGTAAAATCCCGTCGTCCGCTAGTCATCTTCACACCCGAAAGAGTCGCCTGTTAGAAGAGACGTTCCCCGATTTCACAAGCCTCGTCATCGAACGTGGTGACGTCGAAACGTTCAGAGCGAAAGATATTAAATTTATTCGCTCGCACCTGTCACACATTATGAAGGAGACTGAAAGGTCCTTGCTGATCGTTCAACCATAATACAATATAGAGAAACAATCCTCTAATCTTAGAAATGTCTCTTCTAACGGAATTTGCTTCATGAATTACGACGAGATTCATGTCTCCGTAATCCCGTGATGGATTAGGAGGTACAAATTCATAACGCACGATATGTTGTTCATGCTCTATTAAGAAAATATAATCCCGCAGTGGGTTCCTGACGCTTCCATTCCAAAACCGTGACTCATCTCATTCCGAAAAAACTTCGAGCGGATTATAGACCAAGCGTTTTTTTTGTATTATGCCGACACGTGATAGTGTCGACACTGCTATCCATTTTGTTGCCGCCTCTCTCGTACTGGACAATCAAAGAATTATTGCTCCTGTGGACGTCTGAATAACAAAATAATGACTTTGTTAGAATAAATTTATATATACATATCAAACTTTCCCTCCCTTGACTGTGATTCTTGTGTCACGGTCCTCCCACAAAGGTAGTGCCTACTTCCACTCCTTTAACACTATTCGAACATGAGTTGGGCTTTTCTTGACACCAGTTCCTCGTGCGATGGTGGCGCCTAAGACGACCACCCAAAAGAAAATATTGAATTCAGTCCTCCACCACTCATAAGTATGAGAAAACGGTTACCCTTACCACAGGATTTCCTACCCTCTAGAAGGTGGTCTGGAATACCCCTCCTCTTCGTCCGAACACATTATTCAGATCCCAGAAGTTGGGTTGGCCCCACTGCGATACAGCATGGTATTCCCCTGTTAGACGGTCCACTCCAGGTCAATAACAGGGTTGGCTCCTAAGGCAACGAACCCCTGCCTCGGATGCCTCATAAAGAGAAGGAACCCCAATTACTAGGTGTAGGTGTT
>BFEA01000404.1:1255454-1270476 GCA_003427395.1 Chara braunii
GTGTCCAAGGGTCCTTGCTTACTCTTACCACTGAAAAGAATGTTAAGTTGGTTAATGATAAGGCAGGTGTCCTTGAAACCTCACAACTCTTATATCAGACTAGTCACTGATCAAACAGGATTCCCCTGCTGCTCTCATCAGTGGCTATCCCTCAATAAGGCGGGTGTCCAAGGGTCCCTGCACTTACCACTGACCAAGCGTAAGGCTCATTTGGAGTTAAGGCAGACTTTCCGTGCTATTCTTACCTCCACACAAGTCTTACCTATGGCTCAAGTCATCGCTTTTGATGGCATTCGAGCCGTGAATCGTTGTTAGTTTGGAGACTTATTGCTGGATCAGATGTATAATGAGCAATGATCGGTGTGATTCATAACAGTTAATTATGGCAACTCAACCAAGGTATCCATCATCTGTTTGGATGGGATATAGAGAGAATGATCGCGAGAGGTCTGATAGCTTGTATCCATACCTCCGATCAACACCCACAGCAAGATTGTTGTATTAAGAAGCAATCAGTTTCACACTCAGCCACCCCTTTCTCTACCCGCAATCCAGGACCTGAAGAGTTATTGATTTCGAAGTCCCTAACCCTTATGATCATTGTCACGATGATAGCCTGTATGAGACAACATCTGGGTCGAAGTAACGTACCTCGCCCTTCCCTGCCTCCAAAGTTCCACCTGAACTCCGGCAAAGCTCCCGCAATCGCCCTGTTACATGGATCAGAATATGGAATGAGAATCCTTTGTGCATGAATCCTGATCTCGGTAAGCTATTGGAACATACTATTTTCACTTATGTTATTTGAAAGTGTTTGTATGCTCATATAGGGTTTAGGCATAGGAAAGCGAAGGAGGTTAAAAGATGTAAGAGCCGTCATACTTGATGGCGCCCTCCTTCGCTCTATTGCCTCGCACCCCTGTCCGATTCCGATCACCTATTCTTAGTATGTGGTCCCGACGATATAAGTAATAATGATGCCAATAATAATAACAATAATACTGACAAGGGAAATAATAATAATAATAATAATAATAATAATAATAATAACAATAATAATAAAATACTGATAAAAATAATAATAATAATAATAATAATAATAATAATAATAATAATAATAACAATAATAATAAAATACTGATAAAAATAATAATAATAATAATAATAATAATAAAAATATCCAAGATTATGAAAACGAACGATATCAAAATCCGGCTTGTGAGGTCACACAATCGTCTGAATAGTCGTATACCAGCAGCGAGTATCATAGCTCTGCGCATTCAGCCAACAGAGCAATACAATGTAGTAGTGATTCAAAGCTCAAGTTCTCATGCCCATGTCAACCCCAATGCCCGAGCCTACTTCACTCCACAACTTCACCTACGGTCTCTTCCTTCTTTCTCTCTTTGGCCCCTTTTGTTGTACGTATGTCTTCCTTTCTCTCTGCGTCATTGTGTATCACAGTTTGCATGTGTTGCTGTTTCTCATGTAGGAGAAGAGTGAATGAAACAGATCTATAAATAATAATAATAATAATAATAACAATAATAATAATAACAATAATAATAATAACAATAATAATAATAATAATTAGTTACTAGGGTTATGAATGTCGATGAAGCACTTAAATCCTCCTCGCAGAATCACATGGTCAGTCCAGTTAGCCAAAGCAAGAGTAGATAGTATAATGGAATCCAAGTAACCATTTCTTTGAGAATGATTCAGAAGCATCAAGAGCCAAGGTCCAAGCCCAACAGGGCAACACTAACAGCATAACCCAACGTAGCTATCTCTTGTGAATGGAGCCAGGCGCCTATCTACCCTACAGATTAATCCTACAACTACGGCAATGAAAGCAATCAGACAACTTAACTATGAATGAGTGACGATGTCAACGCCAAAGTCGAGTCCCTCTCTCCACCAGGTATGTCCTATTCTTCCCCACACATCCCCTCGATAACCCACAGCGCCTTTCACTCCTCACTACACCCTCTTGCAGCCCAGGCTATGACCGTCAGTGCCCATGCGTCCACAGGCAGCATCCTACCTCCTAGCGCATGCCTGTTCTCTCACCTCCGCCTAGCGCAGCACAGCAGCGCAGCAGCTCGCATTTGCGCAGCGTGCCTGCAATGCCTGCATTGGCAAAAGATCCCTGCCTACTCGCCCTGCTTGCCTATGTGCCAGTGTTGCGCGTGGGTGGCCTTCCTTCAGCCTGCGACTGGACCCCAGTGCCTGAACCCAGGCCCAATGCAGTTGGGGCCCCGGGTGATGCAGTTGCACCTCTTTTGTCAAGGCCTGTGGCCAGATTCAGATAGTGGCCGATTTTCCTTTGATATTTTCGACCTCTATACCCAGCGTGCATTGTCGGCCTCACGTTGAAGTGCACAGGGCCTAACTAACTAAGAGGCCCTAGAATCTCCACATTTGCAGAGATTCGAGACTCAGTGCACTCCCCAACCAACTGGCGTGCTGCAACTGTATGAACCCCACGTCGTGAAACGTTTGCACAGAGGGCTCTTATTGACTGGCTGGCCTGCCTTCACTTAGGGCGGTCACAGATCTGGCCCGCCTTCACTTAGGGCGGGCACGAAGCTTGTTGGGCCTATGCCCAGATCATATGCATGTCGGCAAGACCCCCTTCAGGCTCAAAACCTCACAGATTACTCATTAATAATCAATAATAATAATAATAATAATAATTATAAGAGTAATATTAATAATAATAATAATAATAATAATAATAATAATAATAACGATGGCAGATGAGTAACAGCGAAGTTCAGTAATCAACGTCATCTTGCTAATCATGACCTCGGACCATCAGTGGTATCGCAGCACCGCAGAAGCTCATAATTGACAACGCTGGGACAGTCTCATCATCATCCCTACTGAAGAACCATCGTTGATATCCCATCTGACGCCCGACGTCCAGACTGCAGATGGCAATCCTTCCTAACCTGTCTATTGTGCCACCGGTGATGTCAGCAACTCCCGAAGTACGAGCATACAGCGATCAATGCCGCATGCCTCCAACACCGGGTATGTTTCTCGCCTCACTCACAACCTCGGCCCCCTCCCCACACAGATACTATGTATCACCTTTAGTCATTACTACCATCGTCTATCTCTGACCGTCTATTTGTTTGTATCGTATCAGACAGCCTTAGTCGGCGTATGCCTGTGTATTCGCAGTTCCTTGTGTAAGCGTCACTATACGTATGCGACTACCGTGACCATGCATGCGACCCCGCACTCCGTATTTGTGTCACAGTCTCTGTTTCATCGTGTATTTGTGATTGTGTCACTTTGTGCCACCGTGCCTTGTGAGAGCGTCACAGTGTATTGTCTACCTGTTTTGTCCATCAGTTATAGGCCTGCGTAGGGTAAGGGTCAATCTGTAGCGTAGCGGTACTCATCAGTTAGCAGTAGCTCCTGCGGACCCCAGGGTTTGATCCCTAGACCCCAGCCTTACCTGTTTATAGTGCATGTGTTGACCAGTAGAGTTGATCCCACGACCTGTGTGTTTATAACAATCGTTAGGTTGCCGTAGGGTCCATAGGTAGCCCGGATTAGATCTGTAGGCCTGTCGGGTAGGAGTCTTAGCCAGGTCGAGACACCGTAGCTGTAGTTCCCTTGAAAGGTCAAGGTCGTAGCTGCTATAGTCATGAAAGGCCAAGTCTACGGCCCTCCCGGAAGGTCCCAGTAGTGGCCTTTTCGGAGTTGCCCCACGTTTCATGAGAAGCAAAGGGGTCAAGTGGCGAGGCAAATGGCAAGTGGTAAAAGTCTACCCTGCTGAGTCAGCAGTCCCAGTCCCCAGTCAGTTCAGCAAGTACCGCAAGGGACTGTGTGTACTTCGGCCAGGGAAAATGGGCCAGACCAACGGCCCGCAGAAGTATAAATCAAGGGGCACCGCCCTGCCTTTCATTCATTCATGCGGAAGCCATGCAGACCGCTGTCTCTGCGTTTCTTGTGCGAGGAGGTCTATACAAGGCCCGAAGATAAAGTGAGTGAGAGTGACGTAGTGTGGCCATAGTGGTAGGTTAGTGGTGGCCAGAGCCGCCGTAGCCGTAGCTGGTGCGCAGTGCGTGTGTTGTGTGTGGGAGTTCTGAGCGTCGCGTATGGGATACCCAAGGTTGATCCGGAATGTGAACATCGAGTTGTTTGGGTGCTCAGTCGCCATAGTCAGCGGAAGTGAACTGTTATCTGGAAGCCATATCTCTGAGTACCGTGTGGGCGCATGTCGCCGGTTCGTTGTGCTGCTGTTTACATTTATGAAAAGGTGAATAAAATTGAGTCAAAGTGTTCAATAATAATAATAATAATAATAATAATAATAATGCACAGAACAAGAATATGGATGAAGCACAGAAATCCAGATTGCAATTCACACTGAAGTACAGGTAGTCAAAGCCAGAGCAAATAGTACAATGGAACCAAGTAACCATCCAATTGAAAACAATACAGAAGGATCGTGCGTCAATGTCCACGCCCAACAGAGCAACACCAACAGTATAACCCAATGTAGCTTTCTGTCTGAATGGCGCCAGGCGCCCTACTTACTCTACAGACTAAGACTACGACTACAGCAATGAAAGCAACTAGACAACTCGACTACCAGCGAGTGACAAGGTCACCACCAATGCCGACTTCTACTTTTATCAGGTACGTGTTTTTCATCATCCACACTCCCCCTTGATAACCCACACTGCGCCCTTTTTCCTCCGTCGCGTACGCAGGCATCCCGCCTATGGCTGCCAGCGCCCTACCCCACAGGCAACGCTCAGCCAGTCCTTCATTCATGTGGAGGTCATGCGGGAGCGCTGTCTCAGCGCCTTGTGAGAGGAGGTCTGCAGTGAGCCCGGCGGACGCAGTGGGTATGCGTGACTGTGTCACCTTGTGTAAGTGACTGTGTCACTATGGGACACTGCGCACTGTGTGCCTTTCACCGTGCCCGTGTCATTGTTTAAGTCCCGGCGTTCGCGTGTATCTCACTGTGTGTGTGATATCGTGTTTCACTGCACTATGTATATCTGTTCGTGCGTGTCACTGTGTGACTATCGCTGCGTGTCTGAGTGTGCGATACTGTGCATGTGGTCATGTTTGTCTGTCGTTCTCGTCTGTTTGTTGTTCGTTTCATCCGCATGTGTCACTGAGTATCAGTGCTGCTCATATATGTGCCTCAGTGTGACTGTGTTACAATGTCACCTGTGTATGTGTGTCTCTTTGCGGTTCGTTGTATGTCACCGTGCTCATCCCCATCTGCGCCCCACTGTGAGTATCATAATTTGTGGCCCATTGTGTTCGTCGCAGTCTAGTCTAGTCATGCCAATCTCACTCTCCCTTCTCCTCGGCTTTGTCTGTCTGTTCTTGTCTGTCTCTGTTTTTTCCGGTCAGTCCAAGTCTGTCTGTCTGTCCAGTCCATTCGTTTGTTGGGCGTAGGTTTGTCCGCCTGTTACCCTTGACTTTGTGCAAGTACAGTGTGTCTGTTCAGGCATTCAGGGTGTTGTGTGGGCGTGGTATCCAGAGCGAGCCTATGTATGCGAACAGAGAGGTGCGAGCGTTGTATCCTCAGTTTGCCGTGCTGCTGTTTACATGCATGAAAGGTGAATGAAATGAGACCGATTATAATAATAACGATAATAGTAATAAAATAATAATAATAATATTAATAAAATGCTAGGGACATGAATGTGGATGGAGCATTGAAATCCAATTTGCAGATCTTCATTGCAATCCGATTATCCAAAGCAAGAGCAAATAGCACAATGGGATTGAGTAACCATCCATTTTAATGATACAGCAGAATCGTAAGTCAATGTCCAGGCTTAACGGGCATCACCTACAACCTAACCCAATGTAGTTCTCTATCTGAACGGCGCCAGGCGCCCTGTCTACTCTACAGACTAAATCTCACAACCACAACAATGAAATCATCCAGACAGCTAGACTACCAGCGAGCGATGACATCGGTACCAGTCTCTACCAGGTATGCCTCTCGCCCCTTTTGAAACCTTTGATCCACAGATGCCACATGCACGCAATCAACCGTGCATGTAATAATAATGATAATAATAATAATAATAGTAATAATAATAATAATAATAGTAATAATAATAATAATAATAATAATAATAATAATAATAATAATAATAGTAATAATAATAATAAGCAACAACTAGATGACAATTTTCAGATTCATCAACACAGTGAAAGCCTGATAATTATATCGTGCTCAACGAGCAGCATTTGCGCCATTAATACACCATTGGAGGTTCGTAGCACTGAAAACCAATGTCCAAGGTGAGTACACTCCCTCTTCTCAACATAAGAGTTTTGTCCCCTCATACTCACACTTGGCGCTCAGTGTCCAGCCTTCTCCTACACAGTTACTACAGGCTACAAAAAGACAATGCAACTGTCGACATCAGCAGCAGCCCAAAGTACTTGAAGATGTCGCCCATACAGACCATCGACAATACAAGGTAAGTGTCCTCACACCTCCATCATCATCATCCTTTCTCCCATTATCATCATCATCATCCCATCATCATCATCATCATCCCATCATCACCACCAGCCTGCCATCATTATCATCATCATCGTCACAGACCCAATGCCGACACCCTATCTGGTGTTCGGCATGCCGATTATAGATGACAGATCCTATCTAGTCTATACTACAATGACGAAGTTGACGACAACAGCTTTTCCCGAAGTACGAGCACACAACAACCAATGTCGAACACCTTCAGCACAGGGTATGTCTCTCGCCTTACTCACAACCTCGACCCCCACCAATGATGCCCCACGCATCCAATCAACCACGCTTGTAATAATATTAACAATAATAAATTTATAATAGATATAATACTATGCATGATAGAAGAAAACAGTGTACTTTAGTAACCAAACAATATTGTTTACATAATATCAGATAGTAGTGACCTCGAGCCAATAGAAAACTGCTTCACGAGTTTCATCGAATAAGAGCACAACAAGTTCTTAAATGACAATGCCAGAATAGTGTCATCATCATCAACGAAGAACCAAAAATTGATATCCTATCTGGCGCTCTGCGCCCAGACTACGTATGTCATCCTATCTAGTCTAGACTACGAAACCGACAGATGACATCAACAGCATTCCCGAAGTGCGAGCATATGGCGACCAATGCCGCACGCTTCCAGCACTAGGTAAGTCTCTCGCTACACTCATAACCTCGTTCCTTTACTCACAGATTCCATGTGCATCTCTCCTCTTTCTCTCTCTCTCTCTGAACGCAGACATGGAGAGAGCGTGAGACGGTAAGGAGAAACGACAGCGGGTTGGAAGGGAGGAGAGAGGTTATCAGTAGGAACTCCGGAAGAGGTTGTGCCTGGGCATATTGCCCAGGATCTGATTCGACATTTCTGGGACAGACACTGATTGGTCACTGGGCAAGGGACCTTGCTATCGCGATCTTGGTCTACTTTCTCGCCTCCCTCCTCTTCGTCTCAACCCTCATGTAATGTGTGATGGATGTCAGGTTAGTCCATATTAGATCAGATCTTCCCTCTATGACTTTCACTGCGTCGTTTTGTGCCATCTTGTATGTATTCGGAACGTACATCGCTTGTTGATGTTATGTTGCCCTCGTATTAGCTTCTTGCGCATTATCCTAGGGAACATGCGCCACACACACACACTCATCTCTACGAGCCTGTATACACGCCCACATGCATACACATCGAGGCTCGGCAATTGCATCAGCCATATCGGCCAGCCTGCGTACGTACCACGATCATCTGTGTTCCCGCACATCCTCCCCATTATGTTCTGCATGCTCATTTCCTCATTCGTAAATCTTAATATTAATAATAATAAGAATAGCAATAATAATAATCATAATAATAAAAATAATAATAATAGTATTACTTAGATAACGAATGAATACAGGCCATCTTGCCTATCCGATGCAGTAACATATTCTTCAACAGGTCGGACGGCTAATGGTCAACCTTTATGACATCGTTGGCGGATGCATTACGCACTTCGCAAGTACCCACCCTTGCATAAGGTGTGTAGCGGATGTCGGGCCGACTCTTACCCTCACTTGCGTCACCTCCTCCATCGTAGAGGGACAACAGCCCAACACGATCCGTTTTGATATGCTCCATGCCGAGATCTCGACACTCGGGGTATGCTACTAGCATAAGCGTGCTTTCCGACGAGTCAGGCCGCTGACAGGTAAGTCGCCCTCTCTCTTCCTTCCTTCCTCTTTCCCTTCTTCTTCTTCTTCTTCCTTCTTCGTCTTCTCCATGGCATTTCTCCCCTTCTCCTTCTAAATGATAAGGTCCAATGAACCTTTCACATCACCCCCAGTGGCAACCACCGAGATCAACGCAATCCGGACACTTCATTGGACTATTCAATCGGTAGGAGCGACGGTGACGCGTACAGAGGGCGGGAAAGTAATCAGCACGGGATGATGATTCGCGCTTACTAAGCATTCTTCGTTCAAGATCGATAATTACAACGATTTGTCCCTGCCACGACGATCCTTAAGAAGGTTACCCGGTCTTTAGTCCCAAGCAAGCGACTTGTTGGATTCATTGGTGTAGCGTGCGTTCGGCTCAGGTACGCAACACCTCCTTGTACGTGCACAACTAAGTCTGTAATCACAATCAAGTAATAATAATAATAATAATAATAATAATAATAATAATAATAATAATAATAATAATAGTAATAATAATAATAATAATAATAACAGTAATAATAATAATTATAATAATATTAATGACGGTAAATAATAATCAAACTAACGTATGCTTGCCATCTCTTTTGATTAGATAGGGTCAAGCGGTAAGTCGCTACAGCTCCGCTCATACACACACACGCACACACTTCATCGATAGGGCGAGCAAAATCGGAATGAATCTTCCACTGAAACGTGGAAATGTACAGTGTACACTGCCACTTTGTGATTTGCTCATTCTATCGATCCAAGTACCGCGCGGCGAGCCGCGGGTAGGAGACTTAGCTGTTGACCGAGGTTGGAGACTTACAGTCTACCTCTCTCTCACTCTCTCTCTCTCGTAGTTCACAGATAGTGAGAAGCCGGATGCGAGAGGGCGAGAGAGACGGTGGATTTAGATGAGGGAGAAGAAAAACTCTCTCTCCTTTCTTTCGTAGTAGTACTAGTAGCAGTAGTAGTAGTAACTTGCAGATAATGATAGACCGTGTAGCGTGAGGGAGCGGATACTTTAGCAGTTGGCCAAGGTTGGGGCTTCAACGTTTCCTCTTTCTCTCGCCTCGGTCGAATCATGAACGTATCATACCCCCATCCCATCGATAGGATGAGCAAAATGGAATGAATCTCCCGCTGAAAACGTGGCAATATACATAGTCACTTGTTGATTTGCTCTTCCTATCGATCCCGGTAGCGAGCGTAGAAGCGCGAGTTGGAGACTGATAAGCTCTCTCTCTCTCTCTCTCTTTTGCTCATAGTCTGCAGATGCAGTGAAGTTGGATAGCGAGAGGGTGAGAGGGAGAAGGCGGACCGAGAAGAGGAAGAAGAAAAATAACTCTCTCTCCCTTTACCTCTCTCTCATACACATAAGCTAGATCGTAGCGAATCTTTTCACATTTCAGTGGTAGATTCATTAGTTTTATTTATTTATCTATTTTGTTTATTTATTCAATTTTATTATTATTACTATATTATTATTATTATTATATAGGTGGTGGAATTCGGCCTCGAGGAACGGGACTCACCCGTTCTATCTCCCGCTCCCCGTCATCGTCACTGTTAGAGTTATCTTCGGCAGCCCGTCGTCGTTCTCCTTTCCGTCACCGTGCCTTTGGTCAGGTAAGTATCCCCTTTCCTCTTTCTCCTCTTCTTCTCCTTCTTCTCCTATCTCTCTCCCTTTCTCTCTCGTTTTCTCTTTGCGTGTCCTCCCACTCACTTTCTTGCCTACAATGCCATTCACCTTTGTTGAGTTCGTTGCCGCCACCGTGCTTGTTCACTGGATCCGGTAAGTTTTCCTTCTCCTCCTCTTTCTATTTCCTCCTTCGACTTCCTCTTCCCCTTCTCTCTTTCGCGCGACCTCGTACGCCTTCTCCATGTTCGTTTTTCTTCTTCCTTCGCGGTTATTTTTCCCTTACGAGTTGTCTCTGCCGGCTTTATCGCACGCTCCACCCTTCACCTCTCCGCGCTCTCCCCAGCAAGCGACCGTTCCCGATCTTGCTTCTGCGCGAAATTTGCGGTGGCTTGCTCTTCTCCTTAACGAGGGGCCCTCCGTGCTATAGGCTGATGACACACGGTAGGATGGCCGGGCCTCTTCCCTTTCCCGGCTGAATCGGTCCGACTTCCGAGTACAAGTTCACCTACGTGAATCAGGGGATAAAGCTACGGGGAAAAAAAATAATTAATAAAAGAAAATAAAATAATAAAACGAATCTAACCTCTGAATTAAAATAAAATAAAATTTTGAACGACTTCAAACGAGAACTACTACCAACTGCCTAGCGTAGAGTCTCGTTTCAACGAGGCAAATAACACAACCAACCTAGATAACGAGGCCGAGGGATCGAGTCCCGACCGTTCAAACCCAGGCAAAACGAAAGGTAAAGATCCCTGTCAAAAGGGAGCTAGCTCGGAGGGTGGCGAGCCTTGATCCCGGGATCCCCCGCATATCAACCCTGTACTGCAACCTACTGAGCTAGCTCCCACTTCGAATAGAAGGGGAGTAGCTCTAGTATTCATAAAGTAATGTGGCCCAGTCCGACCAAAGGCCTGAGCCCACTCTAGCCAGCGCTAGTGTGCATGCTTGCTAATTCTACGTGCCTATCTGAATGCCCGCCGCCTAGGGCGCTTGCGTGACCCGCAAGGGTACGTATTTCATTGGAAGGCCCGAAGGCCGGTACTCAGCCGTGGTTGCGACATCGAGGGCCGCGGCAGGGTAGATACTCAAGTGGCGGGCAGGCTGGTACCACACTAAGTAGAAGTAGGTGTGGCGGATACACGACCCAGAGGCTGAGTAGGGGAAGGCAAGGACCGAAATTTTCAGAACCCCCAGTACTGGAAGGAAGACAGGCACTGGACCAAGTCTCAGTGCGTGTCATAGTCCTAATTGACACAATCATCAGTCCAACTGACCCCTCGACCTCTTCTGTCGAGGGGTATTACTACTAATCTTAATCACCATGGCGCGCGTTATAATAACGCGTGCACATACGAAATTTTCTCACCGATTTTTCCCCGGCCTCAGTGGCCGAGGAATTTTCTCTCAGTGTCACGCCAAGCGTGCACACCCCTCTCGTTCCAGACTGGCTACGTCATGGTAGCTGATGCCGCCACCGTGAATAATGCAAATACCTGGCAAAATACCCTTGTGAACTTTGTGCAAACGTTCAACTCATATCGAAACTTCTTTTGGACTCCTATTGAGGTTAATTAAGTCACCTCCTACTTTGTTGATATGCCTCATTCGGTTCTCATGATCGATTTGTCATCTTATACAGCCCTTAGTCTTTTCAAGGTCCCATGCGATAGAGTAATTAATATGTACCTCGTTTGTCCACGTTTGCCCTTGGTCATTCACTGACAAGGCTCACTTTCCTACTGGGATAAATTCCTCACTGGGATTTGAACTTCTTTTGACTTCAATCCACCTTAATTGAGGCGGCTCCTACATGCGGCCAGCCTTAGGCATCCTAGTTCATTCATCCGTCCACAAAAGATTTGAAAAAGGAAAAATGTATTTCCCGACCTTTTCGAATCCCGATTGCTAGGAAGTAGTCCAGAGTACCCATTCTCCTCACCCAAGCACGAGGCCCGGATCTCAGAAGTAGGCATTGACTCCTCCTCAATAACATTCTACCACCCTCATAAATGGGTCTATGCGGCATGTCGCACCTCTCCCCAGCCAGCCTCGAAAGTCGTGGTTCAAGAAAAAATCATTCTTAGTGATGGAGGTCGGACAAGTCGTTGATGGTTTCACCTTTCTTCTCCTCTTTTGCTTGGGCGACTTTGACGACATAGGAGCAAACGGGGTGGAGAAAATGACTTCTTGGAACGGGGCTAGGTGAGAGGAGGTCATTCGGGATAGCACGGGTTCCTTGGAAAAAATGCACCCTATATCCTCCGCCTCCTTCCTCTCCTCCCTCCTCTTTCATTCTTGTTACTTTTATTTCTCTGAATGGTGAATTCAACAATCATGAAATATCACCCTATTTATCTCCTTTGCCAATTGGCGAAGTCGCTTCCTCCTTTCTTCCATCGCAAATCCATCGTCCTTATTGACCTGACAATCTTCATCGGGATAAATGTTTGTGTTCCCATCACATTTCGTTTAACAACCGAGAGTTCATTTATCCTCGCACAGTCCAATCGTGCCCAATGTGTACGACGACATCTAAGACATTGACGATTCAAAGATTCCACCAATGCAATCACAGTCTCATTGAGTTTTTTTTCATGTTTTTTATTCATGCTCGCAAGAACATTCAACTTTTTCGTCACATTGCTTAAACTTCTCCATATATCGTTTTGGTGAATTAGTTGGCACGACGTCGCCAAGTAAATTTCTGAGTTGGTACACCTGCTCATTGTGACATTGAGCCCAATAAAACCTGGATTCGTATTCCCACCAGTCACCGAATTTGTCCACAAACACGATATTCATCAACTCTTCGCGTGCCTCCTTATACAATTGGTCAAGATTGACCACCTTTGCCCTTATCTGGTTGTCGCTCACAGGAAACTGCATGACATTCTGCACCTCCAACATTGCATTTCTATGAGCCAGCTCAGAACCAGCAGTTTGAAGTGAACGTAACATCCCAATCAGATCACTTTTCGGAAGAGCCTCCAAACTTTCAGTCGATCGAAAATCGAAGACTGCATTTCGAGAAGATGGATCTTCCCACACTAGGCCACGATAGGACAACAATCTCCTCACTGCACATTCAACCTTTTCAAGTCAATCACGTAAACCATCACACTTTTCCAGCAAGTGGGGATGAACTTGAGTGTTATACTTGACAATCTCATCAATCAAATCATCTCGAATATTCGACCTCATCCGATAACGAATCTGCATCTCCATATTCATGTTAATTTTTTACTCCTCTTTGACATGCACAGTATTGGGCACAAAAGAACCCCTCACCTCATCGTTTCGTTCCTCTTGAAGGAATTTTTCGATGAGTGACTTTGCGTTGAGCTCAATGTTGGCCAACATACTCTTAACAACATTCAGTTTCACCTCATTCTTCATCAACATATCCAACAACTCATCTTGAGTCCAACGAAGTCCTTGGTTGTCCGTAACGAACCTACCAAATATTTCCCTCAAGGCATGATCATTTGAAACCTTACACACCACACCATACCGCAACACAACATTCGATTGATGGTGACGTTGTTCCATATCATGCATCTCCCTCGCCATGGTATACTCAAACTGTTCACAATCTTGGACGTACTCATGCATTCTGCGATCATCATCATAAAGGTAATGATCGTACGAAACATTTAGATCATCTGCTTCATCGATATGCATCGTCACATCGGAGCGTGATGATATTGCACCCGCTCTCCGACCATGTGTCTCGACCGCAACGTTATGTTGAGCGGACGCTTGACCATCTTCGCGGACCACCATGAGAAAGAAAGAATATATCAAGTGCAAATTAGATGACATCCTAACCCTTACGACGCAATGTCCACGAGCAGATGACGGATGGTAGGATGTGCACTCGACGTTGCCTAAGTTTGCGTGCACATTGGTGGATCTGCATCATCAACAGCCTGTATCGATTATTGAGTCTTTATCTGACTTCATGATCACTACGCATCTTTCAGCATGAGCCTTGCTCTTACTCCACAGTCGAGTACCCTCATCCCTTCAACAGTCTGTGGACTTGCACCAGATTGAAACTCACGATACAACCCCTCGGCCTGCGACCAAGGAGACTTTGTGTCACGGACCTATGTCGAGTCTGTCTCCTTGATCTTGGCTTGACAAATAGATAGACTCACAGCGTGCCTCCCTTCCTGCCTGCGGGCCACGGCAAGGTCAACGTCCATACAACCCCACACGCAAACCCAGGTCCTGCCTCCGTGCGTCCACAAGTCCAACCAAAGGTCCAAGCCCAAGTCCGACCCTACATGCCCCACACACAAACCAGGATTCCGCCTGCATGCAGAATCAGGTATATGACGGGGGCTACGCATGCAGGGCTTAGCTCTACGGTAGTGTAGGGATATAAGTCGTTCCGGCTAATCTGAGCTCCGCCTAGCCTTGGGTAAGCTAGGGGAATGAAGGTAGGATGTGTCCGCGGGCGCTGATCTGCCTTGCTTAGGTAATCCTACTGGGTAGACTCTCTGAATTGGGCCTGTAGAAGATTGCATGAGCCTTGTGTTCGAAGTTCCCGTACGATAAGGTTCGTCCGCTTCCACTTCCATTAGGGCTGG
Source organism: Chara braunii (assembly GCA_003427395.1). Classification (NCBI taxonomy): domain Eukaryota; kingdom Viridiplantae; phylum Streptophyta; class Charophyceae; order Charales; family Characeae; genus Chara; species Chara braunii. Next base: position 1,269,916 of record BFEA01000404.1, read on the forward strand.
GAGGTTGGTCCAGCCCTGGTGCTTGTCACTGTTGTCTAGTGCTGGTCACACTGAGGTAAAATAGTAGGGACAGGGGGTGCGTTGGGAGTATTGACGTGGGGATGGGTAGCGTAGGTGGCCTATCCTGTCAGGACAACCATTGGTCGATGCTACCAGCAATCACCACGGGTCTGGACCTTCTGTGAAAAGGTTGGGGAATGTTCTCTTCTGTCGGACAATGTGGAAAATCAAATTGATTGATTGATCAATCGATTGATTGATTTGTTGATTGATTGCTTGTTTAATTGAAGGGGAAAAAAACTCCAATCAACCAAGCAGTCAATACAATTGCCTGATTTATTGGTTGGTTGGTTGATTGATTGATTGATAGACTGATAGATTGATAGATTGATAGATTGATAGGTAGATAGGTAGGAAAATAGGTAGATAGATAGATAGATAGATAGATAGATAGATAGATAGATTGATAGATAAATGATTGATTGATAGATAGATAGATAGAAAGAGAGAGAGAGAGAGAGAGAGAGAGAGAGAGAGAGAGAGAGAGAGAGAGAGAGAGAG
>BFEA01000404.1:1277542-1287042 GCA_003427395.1 Chara braunii
TTGATTGATTGATTGATTGATTGAATAATCGATACAAAAACACAGAAAAGGAGGATTGGGGTTAGGGTCTGACGATCTCCGAAGTACGACAAAAATAAAATAAAAAAATCAATCAACCAATCGATTAAATTAATCGATTCATTGAGTGATTAATTGATCGATCGATCGATCGATTGATTGAAAGATTCAAAGATTTGAGGGAATCGCAAGCGAAAATATGGGTCAGAGAAAAGAAAAAGAAGAAGAAGAAGAAGGAGAAAAAAAAACAATTTTTGTCACTCGTGCATGTGCGTGTGTGTTTTATGTGTCTATATGTGTGCACGCGCACGGGAGGCGATCCCCCTGACAGCCAATCAATCGAGCAACCAATGACCGGGGTTAGGGTCAACCGTTTGTGTATGTGTATGTATGTATCTTTCCATGGTCTCCTCATCCTTGGGGCTAGGGTCAGAAAAATCGTGGTTAAGGTCGGCCGATTTCCGAAGTACAACAAAAAAAATTGAAAAAATAATCAATCAATCAATCAATCAATCATTCATTCAATCAATCAATGAATCAATCAATCGATTAAATTAATCATTTCATTGAGACATTAATTGATCGATCGATTGATTGAAAAATTCAAAGATTTCAATCAATCAATGAATCAATCAATCGATTAAATTAATCATTTCATTGAGTCATTAATTGATCGATCGATTGATTGAAAGATTCAAAGTTTCAAGGGGATCAATCAATCAATCAATCAATCAATCAATCAATCAATCAATCAATCAATCAACCAATCAAATCAATCAATCGGTCAACCAATCAATCAATCAATCGATCAATCGATCGATCAACCAATCAATCAATCAATCGATCAATCGATCGATCAACCAATCAATCAATCAATCGATCAACCAATCAATCAATCAATCGATCAATCGATTAATCGATCGATCGACCAATCTATAAAAAAAAAAAAAAAAATCAATATCCTATCGAATCATTCAATTCGATGAGATCTTCGATTAATCGATGATTGATTGATGGATGGATGGATTGATCGACTGATTGAGCATGGAAGATAGACAGTTCGAGAGAGAGAGATCGCACATCGTGAACATCGGGATGAATATCGGGGTCGGGATCGCGAGGATCATGGTCGAGGTCGGAGTCGGATTCAGGGTCGGGATCACGGGGGGGGGTTGCTACGTGGCCACCGCGGCAAGGATCGGGGTCCCGATTGCAGTAGAGATTGAGGCGGGGGACAGGTAGGCGATTGATTGATTCATCAATCGATCAACCAACCAACCAACCAATCAATCAATTAATCAATTCATCCATGTCGATTCGATTCGATGGGATCTTCGATAAATCGATTGATTGATTAATTGATTGATCGATCAATCGATTGATTGATTAAGCACGAAAGACAGACAAATCAAAAGAGAGAGAGGATCAGGGTCTGAACCGCACATCCCGGACGTCGAGATAAATATCGGGGTCAGGATCACGGGGATCACGGTGCGGAAGCGCCTGATCTTGATCGATGAATTGATTCGTTGATCGATTGATTGATTGAGCACGGGTGATCTTTGAACGAAAAAACGAACAAAAATAAAAAATCGTTGGTCCTCTTCGTTGATCGATCAATCAAGCAATCAATCAATCAACCGATTAATCAATCAATCAATCAATCAATCAATCAATCAATCAATCAATCAATCAATCAATCCGATTGATTGTTATCGGTTGGTTGATTGATTGATTGATTGATTGATTGATTGATTGATCGATCAGTAGAAAGGTCAGCAGGAAAGGTTGAGGGAGATTTGGGGGCACGACCAATCAATCGAGATTGGGGGGGGCGCGACCAGTCAATCCTTCAATTAATCAATCAATCAATCATATAAAGTTGATTGATTGAATGATTGGTTGATTGATTGATTGATTGATTGAATAATCAATTCAAAAACATAAAAATAGGGTCATCCGGTGGTTCAAAAAAAAAAAAAAAAAGGTGCGGCACTTTGTCACGACGAGAGCATGTTGACCGAGCACCCATTTTTCAGGCACATTTATAAGAAAACCAGACAATCATTTTAACAACACTTCACACCAATCTATAAAGTGCACTTCTTAAGATCCCATCACAGAAAAACCTCTAAAAAAAAGCAATTAAAAACATATAAAACAGCAAGCCAAAGGTGCATTTCCATGAAATTTGGCCAAAAAAAAACTCGGCCAATTTCATAAATTTCAAAAAATCTTAACAGCGTAAATTCTAAAACTCCAAATAACCCCAGATTTCATATACAGCAACCCTATCAAAATGCATATATAGCAAAAACTTGAAATTTCAAAAAACATGAAATTTGAGTCCAAAACCCTAATTTCAAAAATTTCAGGCCTGAAAACCAGATGCCCCGCACGACGTATCAATCAATCAATCAATCAATCAATCAATCAATCAATCAAATAGTCAATAAGAAGAAAAAAAAGTCATATAAAAAAAGAAGTCATATAAAAAAAGACAAAAAAAGTGTCACGCGTGAATCGGTAAATCTCTCTTTCTCTCTCTCTCTCTCTCTCTCTCTCTCTCTCTCTCTCTCTCTCTCTCTCTCTCTCTCTCTCTCTCTCTCTCTCTCTCTCTCACCCAATACTTGCTGCGCGGTGTCGCACTTTTTTCCAGTCAGGCCTCTTCAGGTGACCAGAAAGCCAACAGGCTGTCACGCAGGATTTTGTCGTTTTTGCAATAAATAAAATAAATTAAATGATGCAAATCTCTTCCTGTTGTGTGCGTCTGGCTTCGAGCGAGACCCTTCAATTGCGGTCTTCGTCGGTCCCCGGTCTTAGGAATATTTTATTTTGATTCGGAACAGCAAAGAATCATACAAATAATAATCATGAAGTTTCTGGAGTGTTATGCATGCATCAAGTTTGCAATTTTCTAACTTTTGAGAATTGTGAGAGAATTATCAGGGAGAAACAATCATTAACAATGACAATGCAAAGCAAGACTGACTGACTCGAGCAATGACAAAGTCAGATGAGGGAAGAATGAGAACTCATAATAGTCTCAGAGAGTACAGATGAACAAACATAGTCAGCACTCCTCAAGAGTCCTCACTCATCCCTCTGGGTTCTCACGCTCAATCTCTCATTCGACTGCTCATTTCTTGTGCTTTGAACCATGTTTGCATACTCTCTAAGGTTGTGGCCTCTGTATGTAATGTCACATGAGGCCTGATAACTCTGAGCGTTTTCATCCAAGTCCCATGATACGGAAATCAACCATGGCACAAAACTCCTCTCATAATGTAGGAAGGTATGACTGAGAAAAAATCCCTCGTCTGAGATGTGGGAACTCGGAAGGCTCAGTCACTGACTCGTAGTCGATTGCTGCAGGTGAGGTGTACCTCTTTGCCAGATCCACCAGGTCACCCCAGTAAGAACCGTCAGTGAGAGTAAAGGGAACCGGAGGCTTATGACAGTCAGTATAGAGTTTCGACCCAAAGTCGCGGATCAGTTTGGTACCGCTCTCATCAAACTCTTTCTCTCTCTCCTCGAGGTATCGGGCCGTTGTGATCCAGACTGAATCAAAATGCTCGTGGGTCTCTTTTCCTTTCTTCACATAGGACCTTTAAATCATGGATGGTTCTGCATGAGAAACTGGTAAGAACAACGAAGATTGACAAATCTCCCTGTCTGAAGCCCTCTGAACTGACATATTGGTACTGAATTGCCTCCTTGAGTGCAATCTGATTGAGGTTGTCGAGGACCAACTGGTCAACTGTAATGGGGGTAATCTTTCTCATGTGCTCAGGTAATCCGTTACTCTTTGATAGTTGGAAGGAAGTTGATTTTGACAGAGAAGTGTCCACCGCCGGTCGAATCAACTGTTGTCCACTGAATAGGCAGCGACCGCTGCAGAGCTAACAAAACCCTTGAATCTGCTTGAGTTGCTGTTAGGATGCCGTTTGAATGCTGTTGTTGATCAAACTTTTGAAATATTGTCAAGCTTGACTGATACTACCAAGCAACTTAAAAGATGTTGAGTGTTGCCATCCTTGTCTTCGAGAGGAGTGTCTGGCTCCCTTTCAGGATCGCGAGAGTCTAACCGTTGCTTGCTCCACGGACTCTAACCGCGAGCTGGTGCTGTGTAGTTTGCCATCATTACCATAGAAGTAAGCCACATACTCAATATATTCATTTCGTCCTTCCATAGCAATAGCGAATTCTCTCTGCACCTGTATTTGAGACTCCATGTCCTGATAATGATAAGAACTTTCCTCTCACTTTCCCTCTCATTTCGGATAGCACTATACTTTATTACCAGAATCTCTGTGTCTTTCATCGTCTTGTTTTGCTCTCGTGATTCAAATTTCGATAGAGCTCTAAATACAAGTGACACCGTCATCGACATTAGGTTACTGAGGTGTTAGTGAGCGCGACCAAGTCAAGTCACATAATTTATAAACTCTCAAGCGGTGAGGATCGTGACCAAGGCTCAATCGTTATTGATCTTAGTTTCTGCGAGGCACCAAATCAACAATTTGATCTCAGGCTTAGCTCAGAGCGGGCAACCTCTGACCCTGTAGGGTACGGAGTTCAGTAGAAGTAATAAAACAGAAGTGTCACCGGTGACAGCTCTCTAGATTGTTTTTCAAAGACTCCGAGTGCGAGGTCCGTTCATTGTCGTGAAGTTTGTCCTCTGAGCTCTCGACCACTCGAGTACCCTCTAAATCCCTCGGGTCTAGGTTTGTCGATCAGTCTGCTTTCTTTGCTTACCCGCTGAAGAACTGAAGTTCCCTGGTTTGGGTTCATCGTGGACTATCAGATCTCAATTTCATCATCTGAGGTAAGCAAGCAAAGGGCGGGGTTCCCAACAGGATGGTCGACCCCGGTACCTCCCATGATTCGCTATTACAAGACTTGGGACCCGCTCACACTGCGATTGACGTCATTATACTATATTTCAATCACACACCCCGTGGCCAGATGGACTCATATGATCTTTGCTTGCAAACAAAACATAGTACTGATGCACCCAAAGCGAGCATTAGACCACGCTTTGTGACACAAATCAGGCTAATTGAATAATAATTATCAGTGATTGACTAAACCAAGTGATAAAAAGATCGATATCGGATAAGTTCAAGGCTTTGGTTTAGCACAAGAAAGCCCTGCGGTGTTCCTCAAACTCGTCGTTCTAGAGGTTATCAGGCATAGTTGTAGCTCAGATTTTCCTCTGGAATCTTTCCCGACACTACGAGTGTCAAACAAATAATCAGCAGTGAATAACACTTCTTAATTAACACATTCTAGATGTGTATAAGAGACAGACGAGTGTCAGGCCTTGGTTTAGCACGAGAAAGCCCTGCGGTGTTCCTCAAACTCGTCGTTCTAGAGGTTATCAGGCATAGTTGTAGCTCAGATTTTCCTCTGGAATCTTTCCCGACACTACGAGTGTCAAACAAATAATCAGCAGTGAATAACACTTCTTAATTAACACATGACATACCACGAGAGGAAAACTACACCCGAATAGCTCACGAGGCACTATACGTGAGGGTCCGTACTTAGAGCGGTACAAAGAGTACTTGGAGACTTTCATACAAAATACCGCTCAGGCTTGGCCTCTCCACGTACTCGAGTACAATAACAAAGTAATAAAGACAACAGGCCAAATTTGCAGAGCTCAGGACCCTCACCAGACCATTAAGGAGAACCGTGGCTCAATTTGGCTCGAGCTAGTACAAACTTTTTGCCTTCACCTCCCGCCACGTTGATATGTGTAGATAACACTGAGTAACTCACGACTACCTGAGGAACTCGATACAAGTGTCACGCTGGACGCAGCCCATCGAACATTGAGCTGGAAACTATACTAGTCACAGCTCATCGCCTAGCAGCTCTGTAGTTAGATAGAGGATACAAGTCACATAGACTATGAGGACGAGTTTTAGATAACATATAGAGAATATTGAATATAAGGTTGACTAAGTAGCAAGCGATAAGCCTTTCTTTGTCAGTCCCGTCATGGTGCCGATCCAGTGATCTGATGACCAGGAGTTACCTCAATCAAAGGGGGCGGGTCGTCCTCACATTTGGTTGCATTTTTATTCTGAGGGTGAAGCACGTGACAACGGTCTGCGACTGTAAACTCAGCAAATTACGAGAGAACTGTCGTAATGTAATTCACTAAGGGGTCATTAAGAGACATCATGCCTCATACCTATCACTCAAGCACACACAGACCCATACATCCAATCTGCAAGAGAATACATTTTCCAATCACTTATACTTTGCATCTTCATCCATATAAATTAGCCAAAGGGCACGCCGTGATCAACAAACCGACCCCAATGAAAGAATGACTAGCCCCCGTCAAGTAGAAACTTAACGATTAGATAAACGACTTTTATTAGCTGTTGTTTCCTCCTTTTGCGACTCATTGCCTTGAATCAGTACTCCCGAAAAACCGGCCCCGTTAGCGTCTTGGGACAACCCGGGTAATGAACTAAGTTGATAACCCTACCTGCAGACTCAGACGACAATTGTAAGCTTGAGTGAGAACTTGTAGGTTAGCACGATAGTGCAAATGCCCGTGGCCTACTCCCACTTGAGCGTACCCGCACTGATGCATATAAACCAGCCTCTCACGAGTCCAGGTTGGCTCGTAAGGACATCAGTCCTCACTTGATTACTCGTGAGCCCGTGCTATCTCAAGCTCAAAAAGTCGCACAAGTACCGGTGAGCTCGAGAAACTAGCATGATCGCACGAGTATCGGTGAGATTTGCATGGTAATTACTGACCTATCAAAATTTATTTTTCAACTCAGTTCTCCCAACCAACAAGAGTTATTTATTCCCCCTTTCCGTTTACTATTCCGAAGCAAATAGAGTTTGGCAACATCATTCAATGCATCGTTCAGTTAATTCCTGCACAAGAGCCATCATGCAAATACTGCCGAAACAGGGGTTTCAAGCCAGAAAGAGATGGAAGTGCTTTCAAGTGAGATAGTTCGAAGCCTTATTTTGTACTAGTCGCGATTAATAGTCAAACCTCCCCAAGGCTTTATTACCCTCTTCCAAATCCGCCATCATGCCCAATTCCTCTTTTTCTCACTTTTCAACCTTGTCCTTTCCCGACCAACCCTTTGCCTATATTTGCAAAGAGGTGAATGGTAACTAGATCTCTTTTTGCAAGGGTTTCGAAAACACCAACTCAGCAGGAAACCAATTACGTTCGGCCACGGCTCCGTGAACCAGAAAAATGAACGTGATCCCCAAATCAACTGCAAAAACAACGTCAAGCAAAAGCATTGCCTGATGATGATCTACTAACGGTGTCAACCAACCCACGATCCTTCTGAACCGACAGCGAGGATTAGCTGAGGGGGCACGTATGAGTTCAAGCAGGGAATCTTCAACTCAGATTCAACGAGTTCTTAGCTATGGTGCCCCACTAGCTTACCATTAACACAAGAAGTATAGGCGCCTCACACTGACGCACTCAATGGAAACAACAACAACAAAAGAGATCAACACTTGCGGCGTTAAATCCGATATGAGCCTCGACCGGTATGGGAGAATGCACGGTAGAGTTAGTCCGAGTGGAGTAAGACACACTTGACACCAATGAAAGTCATCCGAGGCGACCCATACACACGAGCTATGACGTGAAAGGCTCGAGATTCTCGCCAACAACCCCTCTCCCTTGTTAGTTCAGTCGCAATCTCCTCCGATTTCTCTTACTCTCGAGCGCGACTCGTTATCTCACACGTCTCCAAGACAAGAGGAGAATGGATCATGTTAACAAAAACCTATTTCTGCCCACCGCAGTTGCCTACCTATCTTCTTGCTGCGTACTCTCGAGAGAAGTTCTCACCCCTATTCGCACGAAACTCTTCACTGTTTTGTTCTACTGTCGGGTTTTCGGCAAGGTAATCGCGCGGGAGTTTTGCTTCTTTCTTTTTGAATTTCTTTTTCGAATCTTGTCGAGTCGTCGATGACTCTCGGAATTTTGGACTTTCCTTTCCGGATTTGTGCTTTATTAAAAAAAAAATTGCATTTTTGCGTTAAATAGGAAAATGGGAATTTAGGAATTTAGGAATTCGGAATTTCTTCTACCTCGGTGTTTTTTGCTCGCGCGCTTCTTTTTGCGGCTGCAACGGAGCTCTGATTAGTCGGCGCCTTTAATATTGCGTGTAACTGTAATTTTGGGCGGGGCGCCCTTGTAACTGTATCTTTCTTCTTGAGCTTCATCTTTCCCAGCCTCTCTCTTTTTTGTTGTGTCTAGTTGGCCCATGGACTGCATGATCGGATCGATGCATGGAGAGTGGCTACGTCCCCCACGCCACGATCTGGCCATGCAGAACGCAGACACTCCCTCCCCTTCTTTCCTTTCTAAGTCCTTGCAATTCCGTGTTCGTCGCGCATGCATGCATACTATAAATTTCGGCTGCGCGATTAGATAACTCTCTTAAACTGTTGCTGGAAGCTCGGGGTAGCGCAATCAGTGAGGGTCGGCTCACGAGCGAAGTAAGAGGTGAGTTGAAGTGGGAGTTGGGCGACCCGACGAGCTGGTGCCGAATGTGCGGGGTTGACGCGTGGGGCTACAACGATTTGTAGCGCGCGGGCGAACGTGACGGACACAAGAGGACTAAGCGGGATGATAACTTCGTGGGTTGGTGCGAGACCACCGTACTGTCCGCCTCAGAGAGAGAGAGAGAGAGAGAGAGAGAGAGAGAGAGAGAGAGAGAGAGAGAGAGAGAGAGAGAGAGAGAGAGAGAGTTGAGTTTGATGGACGTGGAGTTGTACCCTTTTTTGTCTTTTTTATTGCTTTTGTATATAAGTTTTGATTTCGGCTCGGACAATTCGCCCTTACTTTCCTTCGGAATCTTTGTCTCGACGTTGGCCCTTGTATGGTGTCTTACTTAGTCTCGGTCCTTCCTCTTTTGTGTATATTGGATGAACGAGTTCTCATGGAATGATATGCTTGTCGTTTTTGCCTAATTATCATTGTTGCTTGTCACTTTGATCTGTTGTCGTCACGATAAAAGCTTGATGTGGTTGCGGTGTTTGATGTGTGCGATGTCATTTTGCATAATCGGGAATGATTGTTTGCGGGCTCACTGAAGGGTTGGATCGCTGGGCGATTGTCTCCGCCCCATGGCGATTTTGCATATAGGACTTAAACCCTCTTGCATGAGAATCGGGTGACGGACATGTGTGCGATTGAACAACTCGTGTGCGCACGTGTAAGCGTGATCTAATAAGCGCGACCTACACGTGTCCACACGCGGTCGATTCGTGACCACTGACGGACTTGGCACCTTTGGTATCGACATGATTGCGGACTTTTCCGTTTGCGAGAGTTTGTGCACACGTGTGTAAACCCGACCGAAGGGGACGGGGCCTACACGCGTGTCTACAAGAGAGAGAGAGAGAGAGAGAGAGAGAGAGAGAGAGAGAGAGAGAGAGAGAGAGAGAGAGAGAGAGAGAGAGAG
>BFEA01000404.1:1287072-1303321 GCA_003427395.1 Chara braunii
AGAGAGAGAGAGAGAGAGAGAGAGAGAGAGAGAGAGAGAGAGAGTTGAGGTTGATAGACGTGGAGTTGTACCCTTTTTTGTCTTTTTTTTTGCTTTTGTATATAAGTTTTGATTTCGGCTCGGGCAATTCGCCCTTATTTTCCTTCGGAATCTTTGTCTCGACGTTGGCCCTTGTATGGTGTCCTACTTAGTCTTGGTCCTTCCTCTTTTGTGTATATTGGATGAACGAGTTCTCATGGAATGATATGCTTGTCGTTTTTGCCTAATCATCATCGTTGCTTGTCACTTTGATCTGTTGTCGTCACAATAAAAGCTTAATGTGGCTGCGGTGTTTGATGTGTGCGATGTCATTTTGCATAATTGGGAATGATTGTTTGCGGGCTCACTGAAGGGTTGGATCGCTGGATGATTGTCTCCGCCCCATGGCGATTTTGCATATAGGACTTAAACCCTCTTGCATGAGAATCGAACGACGAACATGTGTGCGATCGAATACCTCGTGTGCGCACGTGTAAGCGCGACCTACACGTGTCCACACGCGGTCGATTCGCGACCACTGATGGACTTGGCACCTTTGGTATCGAGATGATTGCGGACTTTCCCTTTGCGGGAGTTTGTGCACACGTGTGTAAACCCGACCGAAGGGGACGGGGCCTACATGCGTGTCTACAAGCCTGCACGCGGGCTATGATAGCGTTCTTGCTAAAATGACAAGATGTCGCGGGATCCGGAGTACAGAGAATACTGGGAAGAACAACTCTGGCTGCGGGGGAATTTGAGAAATCCGGAATTCCCCTGTCTAACCGAGAATGACCCCATTCCACCGCACCATAACCAGCGACCCGAGGGGCCCTGACTACCCGACCACTTATAACACACAATATTTCATATCCCCCGGCTTCGTCGTTATCGCCACCAATTTCCCTCCCTTCCATCTCCTCCTCCCATACCACCAACTCACGGTGGTATCGTGGAATTCCATAGCCCCGTATTGACCCCACACGCCGTGCGAAAATTGCAGACGGCGCGGCAACCGCCGAGCCTCTGGAAGTACGGAGCCTAACCATAACACGCGACGTTAATCGCCACGTGTCCGCCCCCGGAGGTCTGACCCGTAGAAATCGCAACCCTCGCGAACGGACCTCTCCCGAACCGCCGTCACTGGAACGGGCGTATCGGACGGCCCCAGGACGCACCGCGCATGCCATCTGCCTTATGCTGCACGACATCAACTGCCATCAGATCGAAAGTAACCCGTCCCTTAGCCTCATTGCACTTATACCCCTGAAACCTTGCCACAGGAGATCTCAGTTCTGACCTGGGACTCCACCCCCAATTTCCCAAAAATCCTTGGCACGCCCCTTTTCGCACTTCCAGGCCCACATCCCACTCCGATCAGGAAGTCGCGCCGGGCGTGAGGTTGGGCGTCACACACTCTTGTGAATCCTGGAGTGCAGTGCAACCTGGTTTGTCCATCCACACCCAGGCTTGCTCTAGAAATCCCGCACTCTTTCAAGAAACCATCCGACCACCCTTGCAAAAACCGTGGTTGCAGGCAGGCGTGCAAGAGTGCTCTAGCAAGTCTTCGGCCGACGGTGCCCTGACAGCTCGTGAAGTGCAGCGATGCGCAGCTTATGAAAAAGTGCATTTCGTAAGTAGTGCAGCCAGGCCCATTGTCATGATCAATTTCGTGTCAATTACCTTTTGTGGGCTTGTTTGGCCTTTTTCGGAGCCTTTTGTGGGCTTCCATTCTGTCATCTCCCTTGTGCTCCTGGCCTGTCCTCGAGGTGCTTTCCCTGCCCCAGGCTGCTACCTGCACTGTCGTAGTGCATCATCAGTTCATGGAAATGCAGGTGGCCAAATGCGAACCTCATTGTTTTCCTGAGAAGAAGAACCCCGTCTCCCCCTATTACCCCTCCTGAGAAGAAGAGCCCCGTTCCCCCTACCTGCCCAGCCCGCTATCCCCTAGCCCTGTCCCCCCCCCCCCCCCCCCCCCCGCCTGCGCTCCCCCCCACTCCCCCCCTTCCCCCCCCGGCGATACGTCAACCTACTATCTCAACCTCGATGCAATCTAATGCGATAGTGGACAATAATACAACCTGCCCTCTACAATCCGCTTCGATCACGGAAAACGGAGGCGCGCAATGGGTGTAGAGTCGTGTGGCCCGCGTGCCCCCGCGTGCGCGATCTGCTGGGAAATGCGCTGTTCGCGTGAGTGCAAGACGTCGTTCCCCTTTCTTCGCCCTGGCCTGCCGTATCCGTCTGCATTCTTCTGTGTAGGGAAGTGCAATGTAACAGAGATTTCCAGATCGGTCATACCTCGCGAGGACGCACTACACAGGGAGCGCCGAAGCCGAGGCACGCAGTCGGGATCCAAAGCGGGGCCTCTGTTAGGTTTGTAGTCGCCGATTAGGGTTTTATTTCCCCGTCACCCACCGCTGAGTTTCCCGACTCCGACTCTTCACCGTCGGCTTGCAATCCTGAACCGCCTATCCCTTTCAGGAGGAGGCGTCCTTTTCGTCCTGTTCCTGCCGCCTCCCGCTCTTCCCGTGATTGATTAGCAACAAGAACCAACGGCTCCCGGACGGAGTCGAGAACAACGTTTTGCTGTTGTCCTCGGGATTCGAACTCCTTCCTTGTCAACGAATTATACGTTAGGCTGATGTCTTCGAGGCCACGAGTCGATTCTTCTTGGTCACCACAACCTTAGCGTGCCGTCCGATTGCAGACCGGAGCGGCCCTTCACTGTCGGGACATACACTACGGTAGCGCCGGAGATCTGCTCGCCGACTTCCCGAGCCACTGCCGCAATCGCTCTTCAGGTGGGCGCAAACCCCCCCCCCCCCCCCCCCCCCCCCCCCCCCCCCCCCCCCCCCCCCCCCCCCCCCCCCCCCCCCCCCCCCCCCCCGAGGGAACATCTTCTCGCCTCGTTACCGTTTCCTGCACGGCATCGCAGATGTCCATTCGCATCGGCGCCCTTACAAAGTTTGGCAACTCCTGGAGGGCTCTTCTAGGGTGGGTGCTGTCGTGCGGCGCCCATCGGAATCGGAGTAGTTCCTTTCCCTTTCCCCGGCCATGGCCTGGAGGAGGTCGGCCAACCTTGAGAAACGTGACCGTGCTCGTTCGTGACGTTTGTAAGTTGTACGACCTGATTGCACTGACTGTAGTGGTGTTCTACGTGGCATTACTCGTAGGGGAGACGAGAAGTTGCCCCTCCTGGCGTGACAGCCAGCTATTGTTCTCTTCCTCGCCCGTGATGCTGACGCTTGCCATGCTGGCGGCTCATCAGCTGCCGGCCTGAGAACGGCGGCGGCACCTTTGTGGAAGCGTACGCCTGCTTGGGATGGTCGCTGTGATTGAAGGGACTGCATATATGGACCATGGAATGCGACCCAGGGCACGTGCGCCAGGCGGGGGGTGAATAAGTCGTCAACGGTCTTCGAGGATCGGCTAATTAACGAACGAGCCGCGGGGTGAGGCTGGGCTCAGGTCCGGCAGGGGAGGAGGGAGTGTTGGCAAAGAGGTGAGAGAGGAAAAGGGGGAGAAGAGAGGGCGCGCTGTGTGTGCACATTCGAAATAACCATCAGGCGGGAATTGCCCGGGAGTTAGGTAGGAGGTAACAGCAGGAGCTAGAGCGAGGGGGGGGGTTGGTTCAAGAAGATGACCGGGAAGAGGTTCACCCGCGGAAGCGCCGCGGCGGCGGCTTCTGGTGCCATGGATGGGCCCATCACAAAGATCGACGAGGAGCTGGCGCCCAGCGTTCTTCGGCAGGTAGAGTACTACTTCAGTGACAGCAACTTGCCGAGGGACAAGTTCCTGAAGGAGAAGGTGGAGGAAGGTGGAGGCGTTGTAAGCATCTCGCTCATCTGCACTTTCTCGCGAATGCGTGGCTGGCTACAGATAAAGTCGGAGGACACGCCCATTCCCATGGCAACGGTTCTTGAGGTCGCTCGCGTTCTGGAAAGGTCAACTATGTTGAAGATCACGGAGGACAAAACGAAGGTAGGTCGGGCGGAAGGTCTCGTGGAGGGTGATGCGCTCACCGAGAAGATAAACGCCAGGAGCCTCTATGCGGCTCCCTTTCCTTGGAACGTAACCTTCGACGCGGTGACGGAGTTCTTCTCGAAGTTCGCTAAGGTAAACAGTGTCCACTTGCGCCGCCACAGCATGAGCAAAGATTTTAGAGGGTCCGTGTTTGTGGAATTCGCGACGGAGGAAGATGCCAAGCGAGTGAAGGCGATGAAACTGCAGTTTCAGGGAGCAGACCTGGAGATGGAGGGAAAGGCCAGCTTCTTCGAGAAGAACCCGTACGTTGAACGGAGCAAGAGTGACAGGAGAGACGGCGGCGGCATGGACGAGGAAGAACGGCCCGCGGATGAAGGTGGCGCCGACGCAGAGGAAGACAACGACGCAGATCTGCTGGACTATCCCAAAGGCGTAGTCGTTGCTTTGATCTTGAAGAGGAAAGGTGAGAGCGCCGGCGATCTTCCTCCTCCCGCTGCGGCGACCGACAAGCCCAATGGGTCGGCGAAACCTATCGAGCAGGAAGAGGAAGCTGAGAAACGAGGGGGGACCGAACCCTCCGCCGAGCAGGCTGTGACAATTAAGGAAGATACCAAGGAGGAGCCAGTTGTGAACGGCGCCGGAAAGGAGGAAGGAAAGGGGGGGGAGGGACAGGAAGTCGGAGAAGATTTGACCAAGTCCACAGAAAACAATGTGGGGCAGGCGACGGGGGAAGCAACGAGCGATGGTGCTGCGGCGGCGGTAACGGCGATGGAGGAGGATCATGCGGCTGCAGGCCAAAGTGGGGGGCCAATGCCAATGGAGGAGAGCGGAAAGACGGAAAAAGAGAAAGAAGGGGATGCCATAGCAGATCCTGTAAAAAAAGATGGGGAAGGAGAAGTCGTGTGCAAGGACGGAACGGAGAACATGGTACCGGAGGAGAGCGAGAACGGGGAAAAAGAGCCGACGAAGGCCGATGACATTCCGATTGCCGCTGAAGAGGACGGATGTGATGGCTTGAAGGATGCAGAGGGCAAAGAGGCGACTGAGGCCCAAGAGGGTACTACCAAGAAGGCGACGGAGGGGGATGCAGAGGAGGCGGCATCGAAAACTACGGAGAAGGAGGAGGAGGTTGTGGAAAAGAGTGAGCAGGAGAAATCGACGGATGGGGCGAAGCCGGAACAGGAAAAGCCGAAGGAGGAGACAAAAGAAGAGGACAACAAATCGATGGTGGAAGATGCGAAGGATGAAGAGGAGAAACCGGAGGAGGAAGCCGACCATGTGATGGAGGAGGTAAAGGAAGGAGGAGCCGAAGGCGGAGGCGGCGGAGATCGAGAGAAAGCGCGCGATGAACAGGAGGAAGGTATCAAGCGAGAAGATCTGCGTCATCTTTTTGAGGAGTACGGGGTTATAATGTACGTGGACTTTTCGATCGGAGAAGAGAAGGGATACGTGAGATTT
The DNA here is from genome assembly GCA_003427395.1 of Chara braunii. Taxonomy (NCBI): domain Eukaryota; kingdom Viridiplantae; phylum Streptophyta; class Charophyceae; order Charales; family Characeae; genus Chara; species Chara braunii. The sequence continues at coordinate 1,292,536 of BFEA01000404.1, forward strand.
GAGTCGGAGGGGGAAGGGAAGGCGGCTGTGGAGGCGGCGCAGAGAGAGGAAGGAGGTGCGTTCGAAATGAAAAACAGGAAATTGTATGTGCGGTTGCTCGAGGGAGACGAAGAGAGAGAGTATTGGGCAAAGGTGAAGCAGTCCCAGGCAAGGTATAGGGAAAGTAACAAGTTTGGAGGGAGGGGACGTGGGCGCGGAAGGGGAAGGTTTGGTAGGAGAGGCGGCGGCGGCGGCGGCGGCGGCGGCGGCCGAGGCAGAGGGGGCTACAGAGGCCGCGGAGGCAGGTTTTCCAACGATGGCAAGCGTTCTAGGGAGTATCAAGATGCGGGTAGAGGCTCCAAGTCCGCCAGAACAAGCTAGTTTCTTTGCGGGGTCTACTTTTGTCCGCCTAGCAGGGCTCACGTGTGTATGTGTTCGCGTATGTGGGGGTGCGTTCGTGTGCCCCCGCGCGTGTGTACGTGTAAGAATGGGTGTGAGCGAGCGAGCGAGCGAGCGAGAGAGAGAGAGAGAGAGAGAGAGAGAGAGAGAGAGAGAGAGAGAGAGAGAGAGAGAGAGAGAGAGAGAGAGAGWKWRGTSTGSAGARKGGGGAGGGCTGTTAATGAGAAGAGTATCTCTTTGTGCAAGGGATTTTGTAAAGCGAGAGATTCAGTCGAGATGAGGGGGGGATGACCTTGCTGGACTTTGGCACGGTTAGGTTGTATAAGATCAGGGCAGAAAAGCGCGGGACGCTGTGAGCTTCCCGTAGCCTTGACGCTGTGTCAGTGTATTAACGCCTTGAAAGCAGTTGGCATCTTACTGTATGTGCCTTCTTGTTCGGATTTTCTAGTTTTTCAATTCTCTACCCATTTCTGGGTGATGGAGTCGAATGTCTTGGCAATTTGCCCTTTCTTCCTTCGTCTACACCACTCCCTTTCTTCTCGTTTCACGGCCATTGATTTATTTGAATCATTCCCGTTATGTGAATGGTTGATGACACGTGGATGGCCAGCTAAACGCCAGTTGTGTCGTCTGACTGAAAGGGATACACTAGCAGTTCTTGGATTGAATCTGACCTCCTTTAGCGACAGATTCAATCGAAAAAGTGTATATGTAAGCATATTCTTACCGCTGTTTCGATCTTGCAACTCTGGTTGCATGGCTGCAAATAGGCTTGTGTTGTGCTCGCTAGATCACCCCTTCAAGTTTCTTTTTTTTTTATTTTTTTTTATTTTTAACCACGGACCCTGGTTGCTAGATCACCCCTTCAAGTCAAGTAATCCCTATCACCCAAATATTCGCTGTCCCTTTTGTGCTCAAGGACGCTATCAGGACTGCATGATGCCGCACTGTGATGAACGTCCTGCTTTTTTTTTGACATATGGACAGCAGCATGTCCTTTGTCAGGACTGTTTTCATGGGATGGGATGGGATGGTCCGTGCTAGCCGTCCTGCTGAATGGTGTGTGCTGAAGCAGCTCTCCCTGGGTATCTTTGTGAACATCCACGTCATTCTCAGCGTGCCTGTCCTATCTGCCGGGGTGGGGGCTCCTCTTCCTGACTGGTCAATAGAATTAAGCGATCAGGAGCAACACTAATTGTAGAACACATAAAAGAAAGGAAGAGAAAAAGTACAATTTCTGGAGGAAAGAAAAAAAAAACGAGAAAAAAGAAAAAAAGAAAAAAGAAAACAAGAAGAAAGAAAAAAAGAAAAAAATATTTTGAACTTTGTAGTGACAGTGGCAATTGGTTTATTTGTGGGATGTGTCATTTGCTTTCTTCCTTTGTCTTTTCTTTGACCTTTCTCTTTCTCTTGCCTCTGTAAGGTCTGGTTTCCTCCTCCTTACTTCTTTACCTCTTTTTTGCCTTTTGGCTGCGTGCAAGTGGGTCCTGACACACGGGGATGGGGACAGCCAGTGCTCAACCTGTCATCCACGTGGCTGGCCTTGTACGTAAGAGGTGATGAACAGGTGGGCCTTTCCTTCCTTCTTTTCCTTTCGTTGTTTTGCTTTTTTTTTTTTTCGCCTTCGCGCTCTGATTCACAGTGTGACAATATAATATATGTGTGTGTGTGCATCCGACGAAACAGTTTGTCACAGCCCCTCGTTTGTTGTCCTCCTCCCTCTGCCGACGGTTTACCGGGCAGTATATATTCCTGTTTGACGATATATATATATCTATATATATATATATATCTGTTGTTTTCTGCCTACGTTCCACCGGGATAGCTATGACAGACCATCGTTTCGTGGGGGTTTGTGTGCTTATGATGGGGCGTGAACCTGCAGTCTGTAGAGTCTCCCGTCTGGTGTGGGTGAGTGATAGTCTGCCTCGATTTTGAGTCACGTATACCCGTGAGGGCACTGGCCGGTGCCCACCACCTCAGAGGGGTATCAGTTGTCGGGCAGTTGGTGATGCTTAACCGCAACCGGGGTTAAGGTGGATTGTCACTTACAGCATAGGCGGTTAGGGGATTGTGCAGACGTAGAGGTTTCAGCCTCCTGATGAGCTGGAGGAATGACGACGAAGCAGCCTTTCATAGCCCCTCGTTTTTGGTCTTTTTTCCCCCTCTCTGCTGACGGTTCACTGGCCAGTCTTTGGGCCTCGCTGCACTACTCTCGAAATGTGCAAAACGAGAGTGAATCTTCCGCTAGAATATGGAAAGAGGCACCGCCATGATTTCTGTCTTTTGTGCATGTCGAGAGTACCAGCGAGGCCCTTTATGCTGTCCGACCGGCGGTAGTTCGTCATGGCCAGTACATGGGACCGCAGCATGGTGGAAAAGAACGAAAAAGGCTTGCGAGCTATCGGTCCATTGATCTGGCCGTAACAGAGGGCAAGTTGTAATCGTAGGCTTCGGTAAACGTGTGCCCTATGTATCCTTCAGTCAGGTCTGTCTTGATGGCGCGCCTACCAATTGACAGACTTGTTGGTGTCTTGATGGCGCGCCTACCAATTGACAGACTTGTTGGTGCAATCCATGGGTGCGGCGCTACCTTTGGTCTCGCTCCACTACTGTGCACGTGCACAACAGACGAAAAGTATGGTGGTGTATCTTTCCATTTTCTAGGGGAAGATCCTTCTTTCCCAATTTGCACATTCGGTTGTTGGTGCAATCCATGGGTGTGGCGTTACCTTGGGCCTCGCTCCACTACTCTCCGCATGCACAACAGACAAAAATTATGATGGTTATCTTTCCATTTCTAGAGGAAGATTCTTTCCCAATTTGCACATCCGGTGAGTAGTGGAGCGAGGCCCCTTGTAAAGTGCAGGCGAAAGCGGTATGTGAACGTTTTTCCCTTTTCTCTTTTCGTGAGCTAGGAAAAGTACCGCTGACCTGTCAACACGGGTGTGTGAAATAGGGCCTCGCCACGCCACTCCCGAAAGTTGAAAACCTTTTGGCTAAGATCAGGTGTAGTATCTGTTCTGATCAGTTTAATATCTGATCCGTGGTCCATCGGACCACATTAAAAAATAAAAATAAAAAAATGTGGAGGCTGCATCCGGCCATGTTCTAGCAGGAAGTTCATTCTCATTTCGCACATTTCGAGAGTGGTGTGGCGATGCCCATAATCCCATCCTCTTTTTATTTTTGGGTCTCGCCGCACGGCACACGAAACGAAAACGAAAAACGAGTGCATCTGCAGAAAAAAAAAAAAAAAAAACGAAACGAGTGCATCTGCCCACGAAAGGAGGAAGATGCACTCGTTTCATTTTTCGTTTCGTGTCCCGTCCGGCGACGCCTTTTGTCTTATCGCTGGCTCGAACTCATGACCTGTTGACTGGCGGTTACATGCATGTGCCATTCTTTCTGGAAAGACGTGGGTAGTCGCATTCTTTCGAATTTATTAATATTATTAATACTTTTTTTTTTTTTTTTTTTTTTTTTAACCTTCCATTCCCTTATAGCAACAAGCATTCAATTTGAGGCCGGGGACCCCACAATTCAACCCGGAGTTATCCCGGCAGCTTCAGCCGGTTTCGCTTACAGCCATCCAGGCTGGCTCACATCTCAACTTGTCTGTTCGAAAAACAAAACCCAAATAATGGCCAAAATCGACTTCATACTAAACTCTTCACCTTTCCATCCCTTTAACTAGCTATCTATCCTAAAGTTAGTAACCTAATATACAGGCCTAAAAAAACGGCCTGACACCGGCCATAAAACGGCCGGTTGGAACCTCTGGTTCCTGTTAGCTCCATGGCTCACCACCCACCACCCTCCTAATGGCCTCCTGTGACCCAAACCAAACCGAGTACCCAGGTTCTGAGAATAAAAGCCCAGCATCACGCCTAGAAAAGCCTCACAAACCACAGACAACAGAACAGAGGACCACTACTATCAACCTACCACCCTACATAATTCTACCCTTCAAACCACTTGGTGATTTCCAATCTCCCCTGGGGTGTGATACGTGCAATTTTTTCTCCCAGGCACCAAGTCTTGCGAAACCACTGTGTGCCCACCTCACTGGCGCCACACGCAGCCTTCCGACGCCAGTCTGCTCTGATCTGCGTCCCTATCAATCTTCGGAAGAACATTTCTGCTTGTCTTTCATGCATATGTTCTCCTTGAAAAAGCCTGCCGTTTCTGTCTTTCCAGATTGTCCACATCAAGGACAACCTCGTCACCTGGGCAACATACTCCCCCCCGCCTGTACCTGCGGAATCATCCGGCAGGTTACCCAATAGAACCCACCTTCTTCCTGTCATCTCCTTCCTCCCAGAAAAAGGCAATCCAGTGTTTGTTCCACCAATTCCACCATTTCTGTGCCCCAGGGCAGTCCCACCATAAGTGCAACATCGATTCCTCCCCTYGCTTGCAAGTCCCGCACAAGGTCTGAACTTCCATATGTCTGTCTTCTAACCACTTCGCTGTTGGCACCGCTAGGTGCGACTGGAGCCAAGCTAGCGATACCAGCTTTTGTGAGGGGAGGCTCTTGAGCTGTTTCCACAGAGTGTYGAGTTCCTSTGCTTCAGGGGGGTCCACCTCCGGGTACTGCCGCTGCCATCGTTTGATGACAATCTCACTGGTGGGAGGTTTCTTGGCAATCAGGGAGAGTGCCAGATTAGGGGTCAGATGATGCAAGCCCATTACTGGGCCGTCCTTTGYTTCCCATMCCCACATGTCAGGGTCAATCTTCATATCCTTGATTGGCATGGCTTCTGCTATCATTGCTAACGAGTCCGGGTGTCMTACCACCGAAGGCGGGGAGCGACRAACCCTGATTTCACTCAGGTTGTTTAAGCCATAACTAGCTCTGATCCCTGCTATCTGCACTTCTGGCAAACCTGGCAGCACTTGATCATAAATCTCCAGCCAGCACTTTCCAGGACAGTCAGACATCCATTCCTGCAGTCTGAAGATCTGGCTGATATYGTCCCCCTCRTCCTTGTACCAYGTATCCACTGGATTAATACCCTCTGGCCCGATTAGAGCGAACCATTCAGAAGGGATGGCATAAATCAGGTCCCTGAGTCTTTCTTCTTGCGATGATAACTGGCCTAGTTGGTCTCGAATTGCCTGTGGAGATTTCCATGAATTTGTGAGGTCGTCCCATAAGTCGCCCAYCGTAGAGATGCCTCTCTGCACCCACTTCATGCCAAAGGAGCCAACTTGTGTGTTGGCCGTGAACAGGCTCCCATCCAATCTGTGCACATAGGAATTCTCAAATAGATGTTGTCTCATCACTTCATCCTTGGAGGATGGCCATTTTACCAGAGACGGCTTCACTTTCCTCCATRCAGATAGGABGTCATTCCAAAAGGTCGAGTTCATTCTCTTGTTCAGAAAGGCATCCAAAAAGRTGCACACCCATACATCTTTCCTTCTCGACWGACCYCATTCCTCTAATAAAATCTCTTCCGBTAATGCAATCCAGTCCGTATCTTGACCCTTTTCTGCCACTTTAGTAACCCATTTCGTCAGCAACGCCAGATTCCTTGATTCTGGATCTGCAATGGCTAGCCCACCCTCTTCCCTTGATCGGCAAACTATCTCCCAGGAGATTTTTGCAATGAAAACTCTCTCCTGCTTGCCATCAGGTTTCCACAGGAAACATCTAGCTACCCCCTTGATGTTTTTCAACATCTCCCCTGAAAACTTTCTTACTGTAACTACATACCAGAGTAGTGCAAATGCCGAGACTGAGATTACTAGCGCACGACCCATAAGAGAGAGGTGTCTAGCCTTGCCCCAACTTTTCACTCTCTTTACTACCCTTAGTTGCAGTAATTCGTTCTGAAGGGACGAGCAGCCATCCAGTGCTACCTGTACACCTAAGAAGCGTTCTGCGTTACCAATCGAGATTCTTTCCATGCCCCATTCCACAACACTGTTATACCTTCTTGGTAGGAAAAACACAGATTTCGACCAGTTTACTGCTGCTTCTGAAAGGTGTCCATAGATCATCAGACAGTTCTTCAATGCCTGGAGTGAAACTCTCTCATTAACTGATAATGCAAAGAGGTCATCTGCAAGTGCTCTAACTCTGCATTCAATTCCGCCACTCAGCACYAGACCCTTCAGGTCAGGATGACTTCTAATATTGCATARTAGGACCTCCAGCTGAATAACGAAAAGCAGGGGGGCCAAGGGGCACCCTTGCCTCAGCGAACGAGAGAGGTGAAATTCTTGGGAGAGCATACCATTCACACAAACCACCGCCGTGGAGCTTCCATAGAGTGCTATTACCCATTTGCAGAAGAGCTGGCCAAAGCCCAGGATCTTCAACGTGGTCATCACAATAGACCAGTTGACCCGATCGTAGGCTTTCTCCAAATCAAGGAGGAGGACCATTACTTCTTTATCATCCCTATCAATAACCTCCAACGCCTCAATGGCCGTTACCACATTCTCAAAAATAGATCTTCCCCTTACAAACGCGCCCTGTTCTTTCCCAATAAGACCGGGGAGGTGACGTCCTAATCTCTCTGCAAGCGTTTTAGCTAACAATTTGTAACTAACATTAACCAAAGAGATCGGACGGTAATTCCGCACTTCATTCCGGTCCCCTTTCTTATAAAGCAGAGTAATGATACCCCTTGACATTGTCTTGCCCAACTTACCCCCATCCCTGATGTCGTGAAACAGCCGAACCAGATCTTCTACCAATAGGGACCAGTGAGTTTCAAAGAACTCAATAGGCAGGCCGTCATCCCCAGGGGCTTTACCCCTAGCCATGGACCTCATCGTCTGAGAAAGCTCATCTGCAGTAATAGGTCTGTCCAAATCCAACATGCCTGTGTTGGTCAACCGACAGGCAGTTTGGTCCCAGAATGTAGACTCCACTGAGAGGTCTGTATCGAAGTCCTGCTGTGGAAACTTCGAAGTCAGAATCTCCTTGTAATAATCTGCAGCATAGTTGCAGATTTCCTCGTTTCTGACTGCAAGGGGGAGGTTCAGACKATGTGGATGCTTCAKTTCTCTGACCTGGACTGCCTTGTTTTTYGGTAGGATCTTTCTGAATGTTTCCTTGGTCATCCGATCCTGTGTGCAAATTCCCTTTTCAGTAAGAATGCGTTCCCACCGTTTTCGCTTTTCCATCTGCATATGGTCCCATTCTCTCAGTCTGTCCAATCTTTCCTCCGCCCAGAATATATCTGAGATCGGATGGATGCCTATATTCCTTTCAGCTTCTTCTACCCTCTTTAAGCACTCCCCTTCCTTCACATTTCTTAAATAGGCTGCTATGGTTGAAAAACTATCTAGTTTCCTTGAAATAATTCGGATATCTGCGTCAAGCCATTCAGCATGTAAGGCGAAGTGGTCCGCTGCAGATTTCCACTGAAACCAGAATTCCTCTGTCCATGTCTTGATCCCCTCCTCTTCCAGGTTGGCTATGTTGAGCCTGAAGCAGCCCGGGCCTCGTGTAGGCCGGTCAGTGGTACAAACTTCTATGAAGATTGGCTTGTGATCAGAGAAGGGTCTTGACATGACTCCTGCCTCTATGGTCTCACTTGCAGTCTTCTCAGAAAGTAGGAAATAGTCTAGCCGCCTGCATACTCCTACTGCAGGGCCTGGGCCACCGAACCAGGTGTATCCAAGGATCAGTGGATTTATGTCCCTAAATATGTCCCCCAGGGACCAGGACTCTCTCCACTTCAAAAGTGCGATCTGATCAGAGTGCAAATTCGATGGTGATTCTACATCTATTGTTGGGTTTAGTACCACATTCCAATCACCTCCTATCACGAGCCAGTCCGACTTCGGAAGAACGAAAGGTAAAGTAGTAAACAAATTCCTACGATCCTTTTGTTCATTAGGCGCATAGACTGTGGCAAAAACCCACTCTTCCCCTTCAATCTCTACCTATGCCCAACACCATCTCCCCCATAAGTCTGAGTCACAATCCAACAGTCTTGCATCTAACTTCTTATGGAAAAGCAATGTCACTCGCCCTTTCGAGCCACGCGCAGGGGACCATAATTGTGGTCCATCCCACCATTCCTTCATCCTGTCCAGCTTTGCCTCCGATAATTTAGTCTCCTGAACAAACGCAATATCCACCTTTTCTTCATGAAGCCATGACTTAAGCCGCTTTCCTTTCTCTTTACCATTCGAATCCCCTAACCCTTGCACATTCCAAGATACTATGCGGAGTTTACTCATTAATTCCGGATGGGCTGCCCTGAGATTGGATGAGGTGAGTGGTGTTTTTTTCTTCAGTGCCTTCGCCATTTCCACCACTTTCTGGCCAATGGTCGGAGAGGGTCTGTGCGAACATCATGGAAGACAAATTCTGTCAGCGAGGCAGTTTCTTATTCAATTCTACCAACGCAGTCGCTGTGATACCGGGCTCAACCTGAATCTGTGACAGCATGGCTATCGAAGGAGTTATAAACGCGGACAGAGGAACACTCATCAAACCTACTCGGTTGATGTAGCTCCACTGATCGTCCCTAATTCGAGCATCGATAAGAGGGATCGAATATCTAATCCTTTTACCCCCTGGTAAATCAACACCAATCTTCGGCTGCAAACCCTCTGGACAGATCCTAAAAAAGAAATGATCTGCAAACAATTCCCTGACCTTGCGAAGAATCAGTTCAGGAGAAGCTATACCGTCCAATCGAGTAGCAGGCAGAGACATCTTACCTTCCTTATTAACGAGGCCAATGACGTGTATTTCCTGACCTTGGAGCGTGCAAACAAGTGGCAAGAGCCATTTCTCTTCGTATCCTTGGATCTCTACGCCCTCCGGAATGCGTCCAGGAGAGGGTGACCTGGCTGCTTCTTTCAAGCTTCCGCTGGTTTCGGAGGACGTAACTTGATATATCTCTCGGATTCCGTCTTGCTCGGTACTGGGAGGGCGATAACCTCCGGTGGCTGAGGGCCCTCCAACCAGTGAAAGGTCCATAGGCAATACGCCTTGCGTTAAAGAAGTCGGTGGCACATATTGCGGAGTGTACTGCATAACCGACCCTCCTGGCCGTTGGTTGAAGCCATATGGAGGTGCGTAATATGGAGTTGACCCCTGTCCTGCCCATGCTGTCGGCATGCCCAATCTTGGATCCTGATTCATCAGTTGATAATACGCATTCCACTGCTGGAGGTCAAGACCCGGCATACCCGAAGGTATGCCAGCATGGGGGGGAGGGTGTTGATAGAGACCCTACCCCTGACCAATGACTTGACTTGCCCCTTGGCGATTATCAGTCGACCCATCGCCTCTTCCCGCCGGTCTGCTGACTTCCATCCTACTGCCTTGACCCTGAGTGTTTGACCTTATTTGACCGCCTCTGTTGGAGGACTCCGCTTCATTGCTTCCGTTCGCCCTTTCACCCGCATCTCTTGCCGCATCTCTGAACCCACGGTTCCAACCCTCGTTACGACCTCGGTGTCGCTGACCTGGTCTCGAATTTGCTTCCTCGGGGTCAGGTTCTCCTGCATGAGGACAGCATTCCGTTGCCGTATGAAAGTACCATTTGCACTTCTCACACCAGGGTGTGTGTTTACAAGCCGTCTTGATACGATAAATTTCCCCATCCTCCAACTTAATTGGGAGTTCCTCCTCAAATCTCTCCTCCGCTTCCCGAACTAATTCAAATTTTAAATTCATGAGCTTCGGTCGTGATTTGTCCGGCTCCGGTGGGAGAGATTTTATGATTTTCCCCATACAGGTTTCAATCATATCTTCCAAATGGAACATCGCTCTAAGGGGAACCCTTAAAGCGACCACCCAGAACTTCGATTCTTCGTCCTGACGCCTCCTCTCATCCAGCYCCACCCTGGTCATCCATGGCTTKAACARCATCCCATACTCCACTCCACGAATCGTAACCTTATCTTCCCCTTTGGCGATCATCCACTGAGCTACCTCCCTGGTCTTTGCAACATAGGAGAGGACGTTTGGACCTTCTCCATGAATTCTCCCTCTCTTCACTGACCTGTCAAATACTCTGTCTCGGTACCACCCATTCTCATACGCCCGCACCAAGTTTTCTCTAATTCTCAGTGGTAAATCCCTTGCATCGCCTTGAAAAATCACAGTTACTGTTCTTTCTTTGAGCCAAGTTGTCACCAGGGCGTCCAACCCTGGCGTCACTTTAAACAACCGTACTCCATTCTCCACCACCTACTCTCCGTGACGGAACTTCTCTGGAATTGTACCCTCCTCATAACATTTGGCAATCAAGATCTTCATTCGGTCCTCGTCTGACGTCGGGATATCGGCTCTTACTGGAGGGGCCGCCGATCTTCCATCCAATTGCTCCGCGTCCTCTGGCTGAACCTCCATGGTGCTAACTAGAAAACCTTGTAATAGGACCCGCGCGTACTTACGAAAAAAACCGCGTCAAAGGCGGGCGCC
>BFEA01000404.1:1307506-1322773 GCA_003427395.1 Chara braunii
TCTCTCTCTCTCTCTCTCTCTCACACACACACACACACACACACACACACACACACACACACACACACACACACACTTGGACATGCTGATCTCATTCGGAATCAGTGTTGCAGCCCTCGTCCTCAGATGGCTGTTCGCTGCAGTCAGCTGAGTCTGGATCATCCTCCTTCACCGTCTTGCGCTTGCGGCGCTGTTTCTTTTTTTTGCCGGTGTAGTGGCCAGGTTGGTCTTGGGCTTTCGAGGTCTGCCACAAGGACGTTTCGGTTGTGCAGGAGCGTCCTCGGATGGCTCCTTTCTATTTGCTTTTGCTCAATTTGGCTCAGATCTTGATGCTGCCACTCTGGATCTGCTGCCTGCAGACAGTCTGTACACTTTCTCCTCTTGCCCACTCGGCTCACCCACAGGTTATCATGCTGGACAACCTCCTTCATTCTCCTATCATGAATTCTGGTATGTTCACCTTCAACTCCGGACACTCCGCTGGCCGAGGCCTGCGTGTGTAGACTGTTGTCGCTGTGAGATGGGGCTCGTTATTGAGGGCCTGATCAACCTCGCCATGCTGCACCTCCTGCAGCGGCAATCCATCCCCCTCCTCGTCTTGCTGCATCTCCTCTTCCTCCCCACCTTGCACCATGCCTTCCTCCTCTTCCTGATGCTCCATCTCCGCTCCTTCCTCTAGTTGCACCATGCCCTCCGCCTCTTCTTCCTGCTCTATGTTATCTCCCACGTCTGGTTGGTGCTCCTCATCCTCCTCTTCTCCATCTTCCACAACCTCCAATGCCCGATCTGTTGTTGATGCTCCCTGACTTGTTTGAGACCTCTCTCGATCTCTCTACAGGTTGGGATAGCTACACGGCGGGCCTCGTCCTCCATCATACGTTTGTTGATGAGTTTGGTCTCGCAGTCAGCCATATCCAGCCGTGTGAACTTGACATCAAATTGCAGACTGTACGGTGCTGTTTCCCCTACCCCGGGCTCCATCACTGCTGGGCGTGACACTTCTCTCTGCGCTGTCATCCAGTCCGTCTCTTTTCGACATACGTCGTGCCCAGAACGGCCGACTCTGGTCGTAGCTCAAAATCGAAGTCATCATCGGCCTGGTCTTCGCTGCCACTTGAGTCGTCCAACGATCCACACTTCCTCTTCCACAACTCGTCATCCAAATCACTGTCGTTCGTGAGCTCTTCGTCCTCGTCCTCGATAATTTTTGGAACCCTTCCCTTTGGAGTCTTTGTGAACCTCAGTTCCCGTACAAACTCCTCCTCTGTCTTTTCAGCCTCATCCTCGAACCCCTTGGACAATGATCCATCGTTCTCTTCAGGCTCCGGGAAGGGCTTGACGAAGTCACACCACAAGTCCACAAATCCGCAGTTCTTACTGTATGGAACACGAAGTAGCTGCATGTTCTTGTGGATGTACACCAGCTTCGCGAAGCTCTCTGGCGACAACTTGTTCATTCGTTTGGAGTGGACAAAGTCCATGGAAGCCCAATTCCTCTCTGTTGGTGATGCGGTGTTCCATATGCCCATAACCTTGATCGCAATCTTCTGCAATTTGGGCAAGTCGCCATCGCGTGCGGCCCACCATTCTGACGATGTCTTTTTCTTGACATTTGCCCTCGCCGTAGGGTCTCACATCTTTGTGTCTTTCCTTTTTGGGTCGTTCTTTGTGGGTTTGCAGTGGAACTCATTCAAGTCATCCTAAATGTCAATATGTGCTGACCCTTTCCATTCACCTCCAACCTGCCTTGAGAGAAAACGCATGACATTCTGCACAAGCACACTGTCTTGGTCATGCAGCCATCTCGATTCTTTCCTGAGTGGATACAAAAGAAAGACTGCTGCGTGGACGGGCTGGCGCATCATCTTCATGCGATCTCTGACTTTCTCCATTATGCTCGGCCGCTGCTCCACAGTAAGGACGACGTGGCTGAACTTGATGTCTATCATGTTGCCATACTCGATAAGGTTCGTCAGAGCAGTGTTGTCCCGATCCATCCGCCTCAAAAGGTTGAACATGGACTCCATCACCTCGACCACCTTGTTCAACCCTATCCACCAGTTGTGACTCCTCAATGTGAAGTACACCAGACTTGATCTCGCCTTCAACTGCGATGTGGACCACCGGATCGCTTTCCATTTTGCTGCATTCCGACCACCAACCATATCCTTCAACACCCCTCTTTTGTTGTAAACCCTCTCCAACATTTGGTACACCGACCCAAAATAACGACCATTTCGTCAAAATGGACATATTTTATTTTTTGAACGAAATTGAAACTGAGATTTTTGGCCGAAAACTCGTCAAAATTTGTTGTTCTTGAGGGTTCAGCGTTTTAAAAACGCTGGACCCTCTGGCTGTACATGGACCTAGCTTGAGACCAGACACCTCCAGGCAGGACTGCCTGGAGGTACCTGGTCTCAAGCTAGGTCCATGTACAGGCAGGGGGGAACAACAAATTTTGACGAGTTTTCGGCCAAAAAACTCGGTTTCAATTTCGTTCAAAAAATAAAAGATGTCAATTTTGACGAAATGGCAGTTAAATGAACCTTCGTGGGCCGAAGAAGGGACAATGAATCGTCCAATGTCATCATCATACTTTGTGTGTTTTGGTGATTTTGATGAACTTGACGATGGTCTGACTCTTCTTGACGGTGTTCTTCACCGAATCAAGCTTGCCGAGGTCGTGTAAAAGAAGGCTGCAGCAATGCGCAGCGCAAGAAACCCCCAAGATCGTTGCTATCTCCTTGTCAATTTGTCGCTTCAAGATTTGAGCCGCCCTTTTGTTCACCACGGCGTTGTCCGTGCAAATCGCATTGATTCGACATATACTATTTCCCTCATGATTTGCTCCCGCAATTTTGCCAATGCAGGTCTAGTCTTCTTCCTCCCTGACATTGATACCGTCACCACAAAAACTAACGCATCCAACCCGACTGCCAAGAAGTTCATCACAGGCTGGTCCTGACAACCGCTCGACCTGTCTGTGGTGAAAGTACAGTCGGTCACATCCCAGCAAGTCGTCAACGGCTCCACCGACTTCTGCGAACGCATGTAGACGATGTCCAACATCACGGTTCTTATGTGCTTGAAGGAGGGCAGTTTCACTTGCGGTCTTGCGTTTGCCACTTGTAGGTACACTTCATGAAATTTCTGTGTGGTTTCGAAGTTCAAGAAGTTGAATGGGACCCCGACACGAAATATGGCATCCACCAATGCAATGTCCAGTTTCTTCTGCGTATCGTTGTCCACCCACCTCCTTATTGTTGACTGCTGCAATGAGGATAGTCATGTGTTTGACCCTGACGCCTCACCCCCCCTCGCCTCGAGAGCATTCACCTTGTGCAATGTCTCTGACTCAGATGGTGGAGTAACCCTGCGCGCAGTGGGCGGTGACTGTGGCTCAAGGTATAAGGAAACTTCATCTTGCACGTCGACTATCTCCGTCTAAACGACCCCCTTTTCCGGAATCCCGTGCAACTGCCTGAAATTCTTCAACATGTACCATGTATTCTTATCAGTCGACTGCACTTTCGCCCCGAGGTGACGAGGTCGTTCATAATCTCCCGTGTTCGCCATAGACACCGCTTTTGTGGCTTCAAGTACTATTCCATCGCTCTTGAGCTCGTGCCCCTCCAAATCTGCGTGCACAGCCGACACCTCACCCAATACTCGCCTCTCCCTTTTTCCCCAGCTTCCTGACCCTGTTCTGCGTACTTCCACGAGAAAAAGTTAACAACAGTTGTATTTTTCATCACCACTTCAAGACACCCTTCACCACTTCAGGATGCAACCTGCCTAAACAGGTGGTTTTCAGGGTCTTCGGACCTTCCACCACTTCAGGATGCAGCCTGCCTAAACAGGTGGTTTTCAGGGTCTTTGGACCTTTCACCGATTCAGGACCATTCATGATTTTCAGACTGCCAGAAACTCTCACTTCACCACTTTAGGATACAACCTGCCTAAACAAGTGTTTTTCAGGGTCTTCGGACCTTTCACCACTTCAAGACCATTCGAGATTTTCAGACTGCCAAAAACTCTCACTTCAGAATTTTCATTTCTGAATTTTCAGTTATCCGTTAACCGCTTGTGGCTTCCACACGGGCTTCTCCCTCTGCAGCTTGTCATGCACTGCCTTGTCATGTGGAACGAACAATGAGGGGTTCATTATTGGCAAGGGGTCTTTGGAGGTTATTGTCGATGTGGGTGTAGTGGAGGTGATTGCAACTTGCTCTTTTCCTTTGTCTGTTGCCGTTTTGCCTCTCGTCCTTCCAGACCCGCCACTCCCCCTGCCTATGCCGCTGCCACCGCAAGACATAGTGTCGTGTAAGTAGAGGATGCACGGACCAACAACAAGGGAAAAGAAAAAGTAAGAATATCGGAAGAAGAAGAAGAAGAAGAAGAAGAAGAAGAAGAAGAAGAAGAAAAAGAAGACGAAGCTGTTGTTTGCCTGCACAATATGGACATGGGAAAAAAAAATGAGCCGGAGATAGCACCCAGTATGATATGGCTGGCGTACAATATGGCTGACGGATATGAGCGATGGTGGGCGGTAAGATATGGAGGAGGACGAGGAGGGAGGAAGAAGACAAGGAGGAGGTGGAGGAAGACGAAGAGGAGGAGGAGAGGAGGAAAAAAGATGAAGACTTGAAAAACGAAATAGACAAAAAGAGAAGGAAGAGGAGGGAAGAACAAAAAGGAGAAGGAAGAGGAGGAGGAGGAGGAAGAAGAAGAAGATCAAGAAAGGAGAAAGAAGAAGAAGATGACAGGAGGAGGAGGAGGAGGAGGAGGAGGAGGAGGAGGAGGTGACGATGAAGAAGAAGAAGACAAGAGGAGGGGGAGGAGGAGGAGGTGACGATGAAGAAGAAGAAGACAAGAGGAGGAACAGGGGAAGGAAGAGAGGAAAAGAGGAATAGGAAAAAGATAGAGACTTGAAAAGCGAACAGACGAATGGAGGAGGAGGATGAGGAGATAAAAGGAGGAGGAGGAGGAGGAGGAGAAGGAGGAGGAGAGAAGGAGAAGACGAAGGGAGGATGAGGCAGAGGAGGAGGGCTAGGAGGTGGAGGAGGACCTACCGGTAGTGTATGTGGATGACGAAATAAAAAGGACAATGATGAAGGAGGTCGAGGAGGAGGAGGAGAGAAGGAGAAGAATAAGTAGGTGGAGGAGGAGGAGGAGAAGGAGATAAGAAGAAGACGATGAGAGGAGGAGGAGGACCTGCCAGTAGTGTATGTCGATGGCGAAAAAAAAAAAAAGACGACGATGAAGGAGGTCGAGGAGGAGGAGGAGGAGAGAAGGAGAACAATATGTAGGTGGAGGAGGAGGAGGAGGAGAGAAGGAGAACAATATGTAGGTGGAGGAGGAGGAGGAGAGATGAAGAAGACGAGAGGAGGAGGAGGAGGAGGGGAGAAGGACAATACGAAAGGAGGAGGAGGAGGACACGCCTGAGGAGGAGAGAAGAAAAAGAAGACGAGAGGAGGAGGAGGAGCACGAGGGGTGAGAGGACTTGCCTGTAGTGTATGTGAGGGAGGAAGAGGGGAGGAAGGAGGAAAGGAAAGGAGGAGGGGAGGAAGGAGGAAAGGAAAGGAGGAGGAAAAAAATAGAGACTTCAAAAGCGAACAAACGAAAGGAGGAGAAGGAGACGGAAGTAGGAGGAGAGAGAGGAGGAGGAGGAGGAGGAGGAGAAAAGGACAAGACGAAAGGAGAAGGCAGCGGACGAGGAGGAGCAGAAGGTGAGGAGGACCTACTGGTAGTGTATGTGGATGACGGAAAAAAAAAAGACAACGATGAAGGAGGTCGAGGAGGAGGAGGAGGAGGAGGAGGAGAGAAGGAGAATAATAAGTAGGTTGAGGAGGAGGAGAGAAGAAGAAGAAGACGAGAGGAGGAGGAGGAGGAGGAGAAGGGGAGACGAACAAGACGATAGGAGGACGAGGAGGAGGAGGAGAGAAGAAGAAGAAGACGAGAGGAGGAGCAGGAAAAGGAGGAGGACCTGCCGGTAATCTATGTGTGATGACGGAAAAAAAAAGGATGATGATGAAGGGGGTCGAGGAGGAGGAGGAGGAGGAGGAGGAGGAGGACAAGACGAAAGGAGCAGGAGGAGGAGGAGAGAAGGAAAAGAAAAAAGTAGGTGGAGGAGGAAGAGGAAAGAGAAGAAGAAGAAGACGCGACAAGGAGGAGAAGGAGGAGGAGGACGAGGACAAGATGAAAGGAGGAGGAGGAGGAGGAGGAGGAGGAAGAGGAGGAGGAGGAAGAGAGAAGAAGAAGAAGACGAGATGAGGAGGAGCAGAAAGAGGAGGACCTGCCAGTACTGTATGAGGATGATCGGAAAAAAAAAAAAGAAGGACGACGATGAAGGAGGACGAAGAGGAAGAGGAGAGAAGGAGAAGGCAAAAGTAGGTGGATGAGGAGGAGAAGAAAAAAACAAGAAGATGAGAGGAGGCGGCGGCTAGAGAAGGAGGAGGAGGACAAGGCGAAAGGAGGAGGAGGAGAAAAGAAGAAGAAGACGAGAGGAGGAGGAGGAGGAGAGGAGGAGGAGAGGAGGAGGAGGAGGAGAAGGAGGAGGAAGAGGACATGCCGGTTTTGTATGACGATGCCAAAAAAAAAATAGAGGACGAGAGAGAGAGAGAGAGAGAGAGAGAGAGAGAGAGAGAGAGAGAGAGAAAGAGAGAGAGAGAGAGAGAGAGAGAGGGGGGGGGGGGGGGGGGGGGGGGAGGGATTTCACCGCATCTCGCCTATTCCGACAAGTGGCGCTTTTCAGCGCATTGATATGGCCGCGTGACACTTCGCCTAATAAACAAATCAAATGAAATCAGGAGGAGGAGGAGGAGGAGATGGAAAAGAAAGGAGGGGGGGGGGGAGGAGAAGAAAGGAGGAAGAGGAGGAGGAGGAGGAGGAGAGAAGAGGAGGAGAAAGGAGTAGGAGTAGGAGAAGAAAGGAGGAGGAGGAGGAAAGAAGAAAACGAAAGGAGGAGGAGAGAATAAAACGAAAGGAGGAGGAGGAGGACAGAAGAAAACGAAAGGAGGAGGAGGAGGAGAGAAGAAAACGAAAGGAGGAGGAGGAGGAGGAGAAAAGAAGGAAAGGAGGAGGGGGAGAAGGAGGAGGAGGAGAAGGAGGAGGAGGAGAAGGAGGAGGAGGAGAGGAGAAAAAGAATACGCAACGAGGAGGAGGAGGAGAGGAGGAAGAAGAAAAGGAAGGAAGGAGGTGGAGGAGGCTTTACCACGATGACAACAACTTCACGGGCAGCAACGACAGGGAGGGCTTCTCGACGGGGCAGGGAGACAACGTTGGGCAACTCGATGAAGACGAGCAACTCGACGAGGAGGAGCAAGGACGACGGGCGGGCTTCGCGACGATAACAATGACGAGCGGCTTCATGACGACGACGACGATAGGCTTTGCAACAGGGAATACCACATTTGAATTCGAACGCGGCGTCGTAACCCGCCAAAGGGGGAAACGATTTCTTGGCGGCTGATCTCGCCTGCCGATCTGTGCAGATCGGCGATCGCCGAAGAAAAACTTCCCCCCCTTGCTCAAATTACTCGTAGATTGTCATACATTCAAAAAAAAAAAAACCCTGGTGTTGCTGGAGGTTGGGGAGGCGACCAGTAGCCGAAAAAGGTCTCGCTCTCCCCCCCCCACGGGAAATTGCGGTGGACTCGCTCGGCCCTAAACCGGGGGACCCAACGAGTCGGGCCGCTAGGGATCCCTGGCGACGGATGGTTTGAAGTTTAACATAGCTTATAAGGGTTTCTGTGCGTGTTTTTGCATCTCACATGAGCCACATTTAGAATGACAAATGAGGTGGTGGTACAAATATTTTTGCGCGGTTCACGATAGACTCTCAATAGTCGGAACAACAAGAGCTCGAATGGTTAGGTGAGAGAGTGTGTGGGCGTGCACTTTGGGGCGTGGGTTGATTACCTTGACATTTGGCAGTTCCGTGATCAGGCAGTATGGTTAGTGATCCTGCAGAGTAATGCAGATTAGAGAAACATACATTTTTTCAATGAGTATGGCCACTTACATGCAATGCACGTGCGTAGAGGCCAACATTGTTATGGTTGAGTTCAATGATGACTATCGGTGTCACAATTAAAGGTGACTACCGCTGGTTTGTTTAAGGCAACGTTTTGACCTACATGGTACAAAATTTGTAAGGTGTTTTGGTCGTTGCGGTTTTTGCTAAAACTGTAGGGACCTCTTCCAATCTCAACAAATCGTACGTAAACGGAACGCGACATAGGTGAAGGTTAGTGATTTCGCCTATCAAAATTGCAAAGATGTGGTTTGCAAAAAAGTGGTCGCTTACGGAGGCGAAAATGAATGGTGGCATGACTCAAGCACAACAAGTGGTGTTTGCGACAACCACAAACCGAGACCGACCCTGTGTGCATTGGGTGCAGGAGTTCAGCGGCCGTAAGTTTGGCCGATCGGCCAATATGTGCCCTTAGCGAATCTTTGCTTTACCCACAAGAAGATGTAGCGCCTCGTCAAACCGTGAGGCTGCTACTATTTCAAACAGTGGAGGGAAAAAACTCAAAAAACAAAAACATCAGAGCCAAAAAAACAAAAACAAATCCAAAAAAACAAAAACAAATCCTTAAAAAGGCAAGGCTTGACGCCCGTGAAAACGAGCATTTGACACACCTGCTGAAAGTTACAACTCTCGGCCCTCTGTAAACGAGCAACGACATTCCCAAAACCTTAATGCCTCTATCGGGCACCCTGGCGTGCTGAAATACATACCTCAATTCGATTCCAGATGAAATCGAACTTTGAAAAACTGAAGAAAAAAATTTGACCGTTCTCTCGATTTATGCGTTTCATCCTTGCATAGGGGCCATACTAATCTGGGCGGCTGATTTCTGTCGCGCAATCTTGTTGATCACATGGTTGAAATCGGTTGCGCCTTAGTGCTTTGGCCCAAAGCTGATCCAAAAAGGGACAGCTAGTGGGGCCAGTCAAGTTCGATCCTTGTGTTTGTGGGGCAAAATCTTAGAGTTGATACCGACTGGGCTAGTTACCGTGGTAGGAGCAACTGTTTTATATGAGGAGTTGCGCCCAGCAGGCCGCCAGCTCCGTGGCCAGCAGACCGATATACTCAAGCCCTCTAGCGGACCAAGTTGTCTCTGATGAACGGTTAGACACTGAAGCTACGGGGTTGACACCCTGCTTCCATCATCCGCTGCTAGCTTGTGCCTGACCTTGACGAAATGCAAAGGATCGGTGCAAC
Source organism: Chara braunii (assembly GCA_003427395.1). Lineage (NCBI taxonomy): Eukaryota > Viridiplantae > Streptophyta > Charophyceae > Charales > Characeae > Chara > Chara braunii. The sequence goes on from BFEA01000404.1 coordinate 1,316,742, forward strand.
CTTTTTTTTCAATTATCAAGATCGCGGCCTCAACAGGGGTGCGATTTTTGCCACCTAAATCCCAACCACAAGCCATGACGGTCATGTGTAGATTTAACCCTTGTCGAGGTCGTGCAGTCTTGCGCTCTGCTCATTCCTTCAGAAGGGGGCCACTTGTGATTACTTCTCGTGGGCATGTCTTTTCTAAGTTTTGGTCGGAAGTGTCCAACATTTAAAATACCCGCTGCATACCCTTGTTAGGGTTTCTGCCCCGACAACGCCTTTACCATTTCAGTGGCGAAAAATGAACTTTGTCTAAGCTACTAAACCTTATTCCTGCATAATATCGCCGAAGCTGCAGAGAAAATTGCTACTAACGGGCACACACAACAAGAAGCCTCATTGCACCACACGCTGCATGGTTCCAAGGTCTTTTTAAAATAAAAGTAAAAAAAATAGCCACCTCCAAAAGTTTGCGGCACCGACAATCAACCCTAATGTCGGTCATGGCAAATGTCGCCTCTGTGCGCGTGTACGCGCCACAAATGGACATACCAACCAAAAAGAAAAAAAATCACTTAATCTAAATTTTATCTGAAAGGAAAAACTTTTCGGTTAAAAACGCCGGTACACGCCATACCAAGAAAACAAAATCACGTGCGCCTTAACTATGCACACCCCACGCACTCTGTACTTTTTCTCTAAACACAGAGCCAGTCACAGAAAAGAAAAGTCGTCGCGGCTCATGCGGTGCATCCAACTTTTAAGGGCGTCCTTAGACACTCCTCGGGGACGTGATTCCAAGGATTTCGTCTTCGTTTCACCTGTCCTTGGAAATGAAATCGAAACTGAAAATATGAAAAAACTCCGAGAACAAATCATTGGGCTCAGAGGATTTCCCAACAAAATCGTCCCCGATTTCAAAAAAACTCGCGAGGTCCTTTTGGGGCCCGAGGATCCGTGTTTCACGGAGAGGAGAGTGCATGCACGTAGAGAGACGTTACAACCGAGAATTCGGATCATGGCGGCACCCTATTGGCTGAAAGCCTTAAACACAACTTTTTTTTGTGTTTTTTTTTTCCTTTTTTTTTCGGACATTGCTCTGAGGATGAGTCCTAAAGCCAATGCTCCGAGGATGAGTGTAACGAAGACGACAAGAACCCTAAACTTTTTTGAGGATTCATCCTCGGAGCCCGAGAATGGCTCGACGAGTGTCTAACGACACCCTAATTCAAAACCCACTTCTGTCATTTGTAAGAACAAGAGCAGATACCTTTTTAAGGGTATTTGTGCCGACAACAGACATGCCACTTTTAAACCTTTCATCTTCGCTCTTTCACCCTCGTACCTAAAGAGAGAATGATAATGTTTTACGACTCGTTTTATCATCATCCAACTTTATCAATCTTTCCTTTCAAGTATTTGAAATAATTTATCTTTATTGTAGTAATTGTGTAAATGATTAAAAGTTACCTATATAATGATTTTGATTGCTAAGCTCTTCACAATAGTTGAACGAAACCATTACTAGGACTGAATAAAATCTTTATTTATTTTTTAAATTATAGTTTCTTATTTAATTTCAGAGGCCGCAGGGGCGGTGAGAAGAGTATCCTTCCAAAGTGCCTCCCTATTTGAAGGCTTCATCTATTGATGGGGATGGGAAGTGAGTCCAACATCCCTTTATGGCACATAAGTTAAACTTGCACGTTGTTATCAAAGATTCAATTTCTTAGAAGGCCAACTAAAATAGGCATTTTCAAGATGCCATGTGGCGTACGACGGGGGAGATAATTTATCAGAACATTTGATTCACTGGGGAAAATCGTAGTACTATAGTGATGAGGAAAATAATTTGTCAGCTATTAAGCCGCGCATTCATTGAGGGGAAGGGGGGGGGGGGAGAGAGAGAGAGAGAGAGAGAGAGAGAGAGAGAGAGAGAAAGAGAGAGAGAGAGAGAGTTAAAAAAAAAAAAAAAAATGAATACAAATTTGAGTCTGCGTTCAAACTCGAATTTGAATGCGAACGCGAGTTCATGGCGTTCAAATGAATACATAGTTTGTCAGATTATTCGATAAACGATGTTTAAAATATCCAAATTATCTAATTGTTGGTCGGTGAGCATAATGGTTTATCTATGCCATGTTGTTAATTTAAAGTGCGAAAGATTTTTGTAATTTTTGGTTAGTCAACAAAATGGTTTATTTATGAAGGCTTGAAAAACATTTATCCAAAAAATGGAAAGTTTTACAAATGAACTCGTATGAAAGAACTTAAATTATTTGATATTATGTAATTGTGTGAAATGTCTTTGCAACACAAATTTATTAAGGACTAATTTCTAAAAATTTACAAATTTTGTATATATATATTATATATATCATTGAGAAGCGATAATCACTTTACTTGATTCTGAACAGAGAGGTTATAGTTCTACCTGAAGATTTAATGAAAACCATAAATGTATTTTATTATCATTGGTGTGAATAGTTGAAAGATACCGTTCATCCACTCAATTCTCACAAAGATTTAGCAGTTATAGTGAATGATTAATGTTTTCAGTAATGTGCATAATTCAAAAACACTTTCAACTACATATGAAATATGAGCGATATGCATGGATTCTTAATGTTAAACTTAACATCCTTGAACCCATAACATGAGATGTTAAACAATATAATTAGAAAGCGGATTCGTTGTTGGGCCTAAAATTGAAAACTAGGGGGTTGCCAGTTTCAAAGGAATTGACTCACACAGATGCTGAAACGATGAAAACACGTCTATTGTCAAAAACATATTGAATGCTAAGATAAAAGAAAATCACTCATCGAAAGGAACCACCAGTAAGATAACAACCCAATGGGTCGTACACCCAGTCTTATCAACACGGTTATGGTGCCGGTAGGCCAAGATGAAGACCTTTTGATCCTGTTAATCTAAACTCTTACCTGGGTAGAGTACTTTTTATAGGTTTGAGTTCGTTCCTGCTTCTAGATGAGAACTAATACACAAGGCTGAGTCGGAGGATACCTACTAAGAAAGTGAAACATATCTACAGCGAAAGGAAAAGGTTGTTACATCTTGTCAACAAACTGAAAATTGTAATACAAAATAATTTAAATAAAGAGGCCCAATGTTTGGTGATTTCAATTTCAAAATATTCTTGATATTTTGAAATAGCTATGTAGTATATAGATACATACTTAAACCACAAGTTCACCGAGGCCTAGATGTGTACCACAAGTTCACCAAACTTTTCCGAACTGCCACCGACACTTTTTTTTTTTTTTTTTGGTTGGCGCCACCAGCCATTGCGGTCTAGTAGGCCCGATACGAGAATTTTTCAGCGAAGGTAACAAGCAAATATGCACATAGTTGGGGTCGTGTATTGGTGGTACGTTAAAAATAATACAAAATAGAGGGCCTATAGAGTACGAGGACTAGTACTAGGGGGGTTTGAACTTCCTGTAGCAAAGCACGCCGTTTTTCCTCGTAGACGACCCTAGACAACTGTCCTTTTCCCAGGTTGTTTTTTCCAATCCCCAAAAACGATTTAGGGATGCTGGACCTGTTTTCCTCGAGGACCATTTGGCAGGGGGATCCTAAAATTTTCCTGATTAGGCCTTAAAGCATTTGTACATTTTTTCAAGGACTGGATTTCTAGGAATAGTCTAACGACACCAGAATCCTTGAAACTCGATATTCAAGGAGTGTCTAAGGAGACTGTTAGTATCTTTTGTTTTGCCCTACCCTGAAAAATCCGATTTCAGAATGGTTCCTTGAGAAAGTTGTCGCTTAGAAAAAAAAGGAGAAAAAGGAAACAAGGGATGTGTTTCAGGGCGCCACCACATTACAAATTTGGAGGATGCCCTCTCTTTTCCAATGCTGCATTCCTTGAAACTTGAAAGAACCTCGTGGACGATGTTCTTTCAAACCAAGGACCATTTGGCTTGGGAATCCAAAAATTTTCCCGATTAGGCCTTGGAGCGTTTTTACATTTTTTCAAGGACTGGATTTCTAGGAATAATCGTACGACGCCAGAATCCTTGAAACTCGATTTTCAAGGAGTGTCTAAGGAGACCGTTAGTATCTTCTTCTTCTTCTTCTTTTTTTTTTCTTTTTTTTTTTTTTTTCTTTTTTTTTTGTTTAATCTTTTGATCTTTGCACCTCCGCCCCCAAAATAAAAGAAAAAATAAAAATAAAAATTCTTTGCACCTTCCAGCTAATTCAACTGGATGGGGGCTGGTGGGACTTGGTCCCTTGCTTATCCCGAATGGCCTCTCTCCCATACATTAGAACTGAAGGCCCTTAGGCCTTCCACTAGGTCTTCTTGGCGGTGGATGCAAATAATCTACGGCTGTTGGGTGTCGGTATTGCTTTGTTTCCCAAACAGAAGCCGAAGAAAGAAAGATCTTCCATGATTTTTCGAAAAGATGCGCTAAAGAAAGATCTTCGATGATTTTTCGAAGGGATGCATCTATGCATAGTAATGGATGCATCATGCCATTTTCTGCAGAAGGTGCATGCATACTTTTGTTGTTCTTGCAGTGGTGGGGAGGGGTCTAGTGTGGATTCTAGGGTGGTGGAAAGAAAGGCATCAGGACTGGGGGGACTCGCTGCACCACACACCAAATGTGCAAAAGACAGAAGCTATGGCGGGTGCATCTTTCTAAGTTTTACGGGAAGAGACATGCCCCATTTTGCACATTTGGTGAGTGGTTTGGGGAGTCCCCCCAGTAGCGCTACTCACCAGCTGTGAATGTATTTTCCCACAACGAGGACAGACAGGGCAACACTGTCCTACTGACAGCAACAGCAATTAGGCTCAGACCTGGATAAATGTGACCGCAATCACGTCCAGAGCTGAGCCGAAAAGGTCCTAGTGAAAAAAAGAAAAAAATTAAAAAAAGAAAAAAAAAGGTCCTAGTGAAAAAAAAAGAAAAACAAAAGGAAAAAAAAAAGAAAAAGGAAAAGGTCCTAGTGCCAGTATACTCCCCCACTCAGGGCATACTCACATTAGCACTTTCCAGAATGCATCTGACTGCAGTTAGGGCCGGACGTGGATGAACCTGGCCGCAATCACATCCACAGCATTGTCCAAAAATTCCTAGTGTGAGTACTGCCCTCATACAGTTTCCCGGGCCTAGGTCCCACTTGCACGACTTAAGAGATACTGACCGTAGATAGCAAAGATCAACGGCCTAAATCTCCTAATTTGCGCATGTGGGACCTTGCCCCCGGGCGGATGTATCCAGAGCGCAGATTACGGCATTCAGGGCATACTACCCGTAGGACTTTCTAGGGACCGCTTTGCCAACCAGGCCTGGATGCACCTGACCGGAATTATGTCCAGAGAGAAGGTGAAAATGGTCCTGGCGTGAGTATATGCCCTCAGTCGAGAAAGTGCTGGCCTGGGTCCACTCTAAGGGCATACTCACACTTGTAGGACTTTTTCCTCAACGCTGTGGACGTATTTGCGGGTAGGTTCCTGCAGGTCTGGCCGCAATTGCAGTCAGATGCATTCTCGAAAGTTCTAGTGCGAGTATTCCCTAATCCACGCGGCTCGACAGGGAGAGCTACCTGGTAGTGCTGTCGTAGAGTTCATTGCGAAATGCGAATAAAACTACTGACCAGTATTAAGTTCTTTTTTTTTTTTTTTTTAAGTTCTTTTCTTTATGACCTTTTTCGCTCTTTCCTACGTGTTGCGATTGCAATGGGCGATGCTGATCTTCCTTGTTGCGTGCCCAGCTCAGGGCATTACTCGCGGATACAATGTGTTTGGCGATCTCTTTTTGTTTCATGAGGAGAATTAATTTAATCAATTTTAATGCTTAGTTGGCTTCTCTGGTGGAGTGTCTGAGTGGAGTAGGGTGGAGTAGTTATGATCGACGGTATTGGCTGGAGGGGTGAGGCTCGGCCTGGGGAGCGGGTTCGAGTCCAGGTTGCCCCTGGGAATGTTGAGCTATTACATGCGAACCATGTAAAGCCTTGGGCACACACACACACACACACACACACACAAACAAACAACAAAAAAAAAAAAAAAAAAAAAA